>PVJO010023585.1:0-25853 GCA_004026905.1 Hystrix cristata | reverse complement strand
GGTATCTTCCCAGAAGAATTAAAATCATCATATCACAGTGATATATGCACAACCATGTTCATAGCAGCACAATTTGTAATAGCTAAGTCTTGGAAACAACCTAAATGCCCAACAACTGATGAATGGCTAAAAAAGATGTGGTTTTTCTACACAGTGGAGTACTACACCACCATTAAAAAGGATAAACTAGAGTCATTTGTATGTAAATGGATGTTCCTTGAGAACATACTCTTAAGTGAAATAAATCAGACACTTATTAGTACACATCGAATTGTTTATCTGATATGAGAAACCATAAGTGTAAATAAGGACAAAGGGGTAGAATAGATATTTTGTTTAAAAAAAAAAGAGAGAGTATTCAAAAGAGAGAACTAGATAGAGAAAAGGGGGATAAAGAAGAAGGTTAAAAGAAAAGTAAGATGAAAGGGGAAAAATGGTAAAGTGTAGCTACACTTGTTGCAAATAGGGAGGGGTGGGTGAATGGAAGGGAGGGGAGGGGAAGAGTTGGGGGGAGGAGGGGGGAAACCAAGATGTATCATGTACAGGTACAAAATAACCATGTTGATTATGATCATTATGTATACAATGTACCAATGCATGTTCTTGGTAAACATAAAAAAAAGGGAACCTTTGTATACATGAACTGTATGACAGTGTAGATATTTGTTCATTTGTTCTTCTGGCAGTGAAAGAAGGAATTCCATTTAAATTATTCTACTGTCAGCTGGATTCTTTTGGTCTCAGATATACAGTGCCTGGTTTATTCTAGTATTTGGACAGCAGGTCACATTTAGCAAAAAGATGTCAGAGAGTCTGACTCTAGCCACTTGTTCTCCTTGTAGCCTCTTTTTCTACTTTGGATGGCGTTAGACCACTGGCTCTCTCAGCACCTTGGAGTCTTCTCATTCGATCATTTATTATATATCTAGGTTGCAGGAAACTAGAATTGCATCAGAGGAAAGTTGGGTCAGGCTCACTTATCTAGCTATGTCCCTTTACCACTGCTGTGCTATCACCTTGCAAGTTGTTGGATTTAGAGAGAGGATTATCACCTATGCCCAAGCTTTTATGTCCCTACAAGTGTTGTTGTTGTTTTGTATTGTGTCTTTTGTTTTGGTACTGGGATTGAACCTAGTACCTTCACACTGAGCCATATCTCCACTGTTTTTTGTTTGTTCGTTTGTTTGTTTAAATTTTGAGATAAAGTCACATTAAGTCACTGAGTTGCCCAGGCTGGCAACAACTTATGGTCCTTGAATTTATGAACCCCCTACCCCAGATTCCCAGAATGCTATGGGTATAGGCATGTACCATCATGCCTGCCTATATGCTTTATCCAGGGAACCATGCCTCTTGTGTCACCGATGATTCTAAGATCTTCTATACTTTAGTGTTTCTAAATTCCCCTTCCCTGGTTTCAGCCCAGTTGTGAGTTGACTAAAGACATAGCGCCTGACCTTTTCCTGCAGCCTCATTCTTCCACTTCTCACAAGCCACTGAGGAAAAAAAGATAAACCCACCATTTCTTTCATAATATGAATTTCTCTAGATCACATTTTTCTTCTTCCCTATCGATACTGCTAGCCAGGGCCAGGGATGTAGCTCAGTGTTAGAGTGCTTACATAGGATGCACAAGGCTCTGGGTCTGATCACTAATCTTGACCCCAATCTGAAATTTATAACTTAGTAAAGTTAAAGGCTTTTCCTTTCTAAGATATGAAATAAGTCTGTGATCAAGACTCCCAAGTCTAACTCTCTCTGTTATTGGAATTTAAGGAAGTTTAGAATCTTCCTTTTTCTTTTGGTAAAACCTGGCTTTTGAAGTTATGAATATGTTTTAACTCAAAGAAAGTTCATTTTGGTTTTCAAAAGCTGCTTGTTGAGCCCCTATATCTCTTTTATTCCTGTTCTGAAAGTTCTAATCTTTCTCAGGTCAAATGAATGCTCCTCACTGAATAAGGGATAGTCATAAGCATGGACAGATAAGAGACAAAATGTATTTACTTTTTTAAAAATATTATATCTATGCTACATAGATACAAATATTTGTATCCAAATGTGTGAAACACGTTTAAAATATATTGCTATCTAATAGATGTAGTTAGAGTTGCTTCAAGTAGTGAAGTCTGCTAACAGTTTATGTACATATAGAGATGGCTCATAACCCAAAAGATCTGACAACCTAAAGGGCATGTATTCCTCTGAGGGCTATTAATCCCTCAGTGTCTAATAACTGATTAGCACACTTTCTCCTATGTGGATATTTTTGTATTATGGGTTGTTGGGGTCAGAAAGAAGCAATGAGTCAAGAGTATAGTAGCCAATAAAAAGAAAAAGGAAAGTGAAATGGGTTACAAGTGGCAAGCATTTTCTGCCTACAATATTGAGAAAATACAAAAAAATAAAATATAGTCTCTAGTTGTAGAGTTTCCATTTGACCCAGCTGTTCCTCTGCTTGGTATCTTCCCAGAAGAATTAAAAACATCATACCATGTTCATAGCAACACAATTTGTAATAGCTAAATCTTAGAAATAACACAAATGCCCAGCAACTAAGGAATGGCTAAAGAAGATGTGGTTTTTCTACACAATGGAGTACTATGCTGCCATTAAGAGGATAAACTAGAGACATTTGTAGGTAAATGGATGCACTTGAAAACATACTTTTTAAATAGATTTTTATTAAAATTTATCCAAAATTAAACAGACTTACAGGCCATTACACAAGCTTACAGACCACAATAAATTGTACTTTTTGCTTATGAAAGTGAGCAATGTAGACAACCACCTATATACAGCAGTAAGTCACAACTATATAAAGTTGCTATAGTACCCAGTGTACGTGTCACTGATTTAAATTTGGGTTATTAGGTTCTTATTTTCAAGATATCATTATTCCTCTGGTTCCCATTCTCCTCCCCATTTGCCCTCTTCTTGTTTCCCTGAACCCTCTGCCTATTAGCTTATATCTAACACTTTGTCTTTTTGTATCCATTGTTTACCCTTTTCTTTTGTTTGTATTTTACCTCACTAAATGAGGGATACCATGCGGTATTCCAGCTTGTGAGACTGGTTTATTTCATTCAACATTATATTTTCCAGGTTCATCCATTTTCCTACAAATGACCCTAGTTTGTCAGAGAACATACACTTAAGTGAAATAAATCAGACACTCATGAGCACACATCGAATTGTTTGTCTGATATGAGAAACCATAAGTGTAAATGAGGACAAAGAAGTATAATAGATATTATGTAAAAGAAAGATAATATTCAAAAGAGAGGAGAACTGGAAAGGGAGAATGGGGAAAGAAGGAAGGGAAAAACAAAAGAAAGGAGAAAAGGAAAAATGTAAATAAGCCTGCTGTAAATAAGGAAAGGGGGAATGGAAGGGAGGGGTGGGGAAGGGGGGGGAACCAAGATACATCATGTACAGGTACAAAATAACCATAATGAATGTGAACATTATGTGCACAATGAACCAATACGTCCTCTTGGTAAAAAAAAAAAAATATATATATATATATATATATATATATATATAGTCTCTATATATAGTCTCAACATCGGTAAAGCCACCCAAACAGGAGATGGACTGAATTAATCATTGTGTGTACATGTCTCTGAAAAGTACCAAGTCTTATCTGATACTTAGATTATTTGTTTGGCTTCTGGTACCAAGAATAACAACATCCTAAAACATTTGGTAAATTCCTATCTTTTGTGCTCCATGCTTTTCCAAGTGTTACACATGCACATTTTTAATGCAACAATCCTGTGAAGTGGCTATTGCAATCTCTGTTTTACAGATTAGAAAACTGAAACACAAGTGGTGCAATAGCTTTCACAAGGGTACAGGAATAAACAGTGCAAAGTTTGATTCTGATGCATACATTTTGACTTCATGCTCTTAATTTGTAAACTATGGCACGCTCCAGAGTCACCAACCTGCTTTAGGGAGAGTTGTAGACATCAGAGTTTCCCCAGATGTGACAGTTGTTATGCATGCAGCATAACACTGAAGTTTCTGGGTATTCTCCTTAATTGTTGTTATTCCACAGAACACTAAATTCTCCCCCATTTAGACACACAGAATCTGCTATTACTGTAAGTTTATCAATGCTTATCATTTTGGGAGTCTGAAAATCATGTTCAATTTTAATAAAGAGAACACTTCAAGGACTCAATCTAAGTTGTAATGAACTATAACAAGAAACAAGAAGGGGCTTAGCTGCCTGTGGCCTTAGTTATCTAAGAGGACTATTGTTTTTCTTTTGGGAATACTAACTGATAACTGACTTGAGATACCTGCCATGCACACTGCTATTGTAGATACTCACCAAGTTCTTTGTGCCTAAAGCTGCTGAATTGGGTTCTGCTGATCTCCCCTAGCCCGAATAACTATAGTTATTTGATAATCAAGACTGTGATAAAATTCAGTTTGTACCCAGATTCTTAAGAGTTTGAGTGAACCTTAGTATGTTTTCTGCTTGTATAACAAAATAGTATAGACTGGGTGACTTATAAAGAGTAAAGTTTTATTTAGCTCAAGATTCTGGAGGCTGGGAAGTCCCAGAACACGGCACTGGTATCTATTCAGCCTTTTCACTGTTTCATAATATGACAGAAGTTAAGAAAGCCGAAGAAACTGAACTCCTTTTAAAGCAATCTACTCTCATGCAAACGGTGGCTGTTAATCCTGATTTGTCAGCTTGATTAAGAAAGGCTTAGTAGATTAGTAAAGGTATGTCTGGGTGTGTCATGGAGTAGTAACCTTGGTATCATATGTATTAGTCAGTGCTTACAAGAGTCAGATGTAAAAGTGCAAAACATCTGACTACACGCTGGAGACCTGAAGGATCCAATCAAGGGCCTGGAGCCCACAGCAATGTCCTGTGTAAGCCCGTGTCAGGAGGCTGAATGACCCATGGTGGAAGACCAAAGGATCTAGGCTGGAAAGGGCCAAGGGCCTGTGCTAGAAGCCCAAGTGTCTGTGCCGAAAGGCTGATGGATCTGTGCCAGAAGGCTGAGGGAGCTGTACCAGAAGCCAGGAGACAATGTCCAAGATGAAGACAAGAACTGAAGCTCCCCTGATCATCTGAAGCCCTTCCCTTCCGTTATGCTTTTATACCATTCCAACAGACATGCTGACTCAGATCAGCTGGGTGTTCCCACTCAAGCCGACAATTAATTACCTACCACGCCTATATGGTCCCTAGTCCCTTCTGCTGTGGCGCTGTTTCCCTGCTCTACTTCCTGACCTCCACGAAGTGAGTGGGCAGCTTTGTCCCACCATTCCCTTCCAGCATGATATATTTGCTACGGAGTCAGCCAATTGTGGACTGAAACTTAAAGTAAACCTCTCCTTTAAACTGTGTATGTTGGGTATTGTGTTTCAGCTAAAAGAAAGCTGACTAATACAAGAACGAACTCCCAGGAGAACAGCATTGATTCATTTATGAGGCTGGAGCTCTCCCAACCTAAACACCTCCCATGTAGGCCCTTTCCCCCCAATGCTGGCAAATTGAGAATTAATATTCCAAAACATGAACATTTGGGGAACACATTTAAATCATACCAGGGGACAAAGAGAGGATATATACCCTGTCTGAAAAATCTGGGTCCTTCTGTTCCTCATAGAGACAATTTTGTATAAAAAATAATCTACTATACTGATGGCTTTTCTTTTCCATATGATGGACGCTTCTCAATTTCAATCCTAAAGCAATAACAATAGATATAAAACTACAAAAGAACAAACACACTCAGAAAAAGGAACCTCATATTGAACATCACAATGTGTTTGTAAAGGTATACATTTAGATACATAAGTTTTGCAGTTATATTTTACTTTGGGCATTTTAATTAAATATAAATGAGTATATTCAACATATATGAAATATGTAGAATATATAAAATAACTAAGTTTCTGTACTTCACCTAAGATTTTTCTGCAGTTTACTTACAGAAACTAGAACTTAAGCTATAACCTTATTTCCAAAGTCGTTATATAAACTATTAGAAAGTTTTCACAAAATCACTTAACATTTAATTGTAAATCTGATAAATTATTCATGTATTCATATTTTACTTGAGGATTTATTGATTATAATAAAATACAGTAGTGGTCTATACAAATACAGTTTCTGTTGTTCATTTAGTGTCTACTGGCTGCCACACATTTATCAATCTTTCCAATAATTATGTGATGACATTATCTACAGAATTTAATTACAAAACTTAATGCCAGAGATATTATGTAAGTTTGCCATGAGTATAGTCAAGGAACTGATGGAGTAAGGATTCAAACTCAGTCCCATCTGACTCAAATTGCTAGTGTTGGTAAAATGACTTATTACATATATGTGAGAAAATAACCGCCGATTGGTTCTAAAAGCATTTTACTAGCCAGCCAGAGGACAGAACTTATATTTTCATTCACATCAATAACTTCTGATTAACTGACCCAGATAACATAACTCATGTTAAGAAATTAAAGTGAGGACAAAATAAGTAGAAACAAAACAGAAATTAGGGATGTCAAAAAATGAAGTCAGAAGCTGACCAATGGGGGATCGTTACCTCACATTATCACCAATCATATTCAACCTCAGAAAGAGAATTAGGACTGAAGGATGTCCTTTCTTGGGGCCTTGAGCATAGGATGGGACCTGGAATAAGGTTACTTTACCACAGAGCAGGTCCTACAATATACAAATACCTGAATTGATTATTTTTGTTGTTGCTGTTACAATTTGCTCTTATTATTATTTTCAGAGAGGATTTGAACAAGGGAAAAATAGATGAGCAAATGTTATTACATTGCTCTTTGGAGATTTTTGTTTTACTCTCGTTTGTTTGCATCCACAACACATTGATTTAAAAAATCTCTTTTTTAAATTACTTGTTGCTAAATTTTCACCTCAGTTCAATAATGTATAGGTATAAAATAGTTATAAAAATGTATAGGTTTAAAAATATTTTGGTAAGGGCTGGGGATTTAGCTCAGTGGTTAGAGTGCTTGCCTAGCAACCACAAGGCCCTGAGTTTGATCCCCGGCAGAAAAAAAAAAAAAAAATTGGTAAAATACTCAGGCTCATTTAAAAGACATTCCAAGACAGAATGAGTGAGGGTGGAAAGCATGGCACACCCCTGACTTGCAATACCAAAAGGAGACCATTCTGTGGCTAAAGAGCAGGGGGTTTAGGTAATCTACGGGCTACATCTGCCTCTTCTTTCAGAGTATTTTGTGGGCATGCACATGCAGGCCCACACAAAACAGGGATTTTTTTTATTACCTTTATTTAGTATACAACAGACCATTTTCAAATAACTTAGTGTACTCAGAAATAAGGTGGTTAAAAAAAAAAACAAAAAGCAACCAGATAACCATGCATTGTGGAATCGGATTGCTTTGAGTATCTCCTCTTCCCCTCACCAGGTTTTCTAGTGTTGGCAAATGGTTTCCAAAGTTATAGTATCTCCTTTATGTAGTTGTCTTGAGGACTCAGTGAAGTAACGTGTAAAATATTTGCCAAAGTATATGACAATAATGTAACTCTTTATTGGCATATATGAGGGGAATTCACTTCATTTTGCTATCCCTAACTCTGCTCCTCCAGAAAGGAGTCACATTTGAGTTCAAATATCTAAATTTTTTAGGAAAAATACTTGCTAAAGTTTGTGGGCACATAGGGTCATATTTTCAACTGGAATTTTAAAATAAGAATGAGGATCACAGCATCGATCATGCTTCCTTGTACATGGCAGGAAGAAACAGGAACAACATCGCAGATATCAAGAAATAGTAAAGTCTCTTGGTGCTGGGACAAGCTGCAACACCAGAGTACATGCTCACCAGTAACCAGGATCCCCTTCTTGCCATGTGTGTCCCTTTTTATACCACGAGCGACACTGTCACTGCCAGGTCTGGCACCCAGCTCTTGGGAATAGGCTGTTTTCAGGAAGGATTCAACCATTACTTTCAAGGCTGAAACACCCTAGCGATGTAGTAGAGATTTAAAATAATAATAAAATAATAATAATAATAATAATAATATTTTGGCCACTGGAAGTGTCCATTGGGAAAAAGAAAAAGAAACAGAGGTTTGAGCTCCCAGGACAGGTTTACTTCGGAACAAATTTGAGAGGGACCACTCTGGCACTAGAGACCAGACCGGCTACTCTCCTACAGGCTATAAGGTATCTTACAGGGCCATGGGCGTAAGGAAGGGGGCCCAGTGAAAAGGAGTCCTGGTTACCAGTTAGGGACAAGGCTTGAGAACACGTGGGGAGTTGCGGCTACTTGTCAAGCACAGGGCTGAATAAGGATCGGAGTTATGGGTTACAGCTGTGGTGACTGGGCCTTATTAACGCATGATTATACATTTCTAGCAGGTCACAAGCCCAGCAAAGTGGGGTAAGTTTAACATGATCTCTATTCAGCTCAGAATGGCAGTGGTCAAATTCCTTCAGTGTCCTCTTTTGAAATCTCTTCTTCCAATGTTTCCATTACCTCACTCATTTGAGGGATTCTTTCCACTTCTCTGGGGTGTTTTTTTGTTTGTTTGTTTGTTTTGTTTGTTTGTTTGTTTGTTTTGTTTTATTTTTGTCCATCCTCCTTTGTCGATTCATCTTTCCTCTGCCCATTCCTGTGTACAAAGGGGCACAAACCATGTTTCTCACAAATAAATCTCCATGTAATTAGGAAAGGCTTCTTTAGACAAATTTACATAAATATTGTGTTTCTCAGTCTAGCTTTTAACAGCTATAAAAGCATGACATTGAGTTTGAAGTTACTCACAGAGGCACTCTGGAGGCACAGTTACTCTGTCACTGAGATGCAAAACAATGCTCCGCAAGACTCTGAATAGCTGGAGGAAGGTTGGATACTCTGTGGTGACAACTAAAAGACCCTAATGGGAGCATGCCGGTGAAGAGAAAGTCATTTTATCTTCTCCCGGAAGTTAACCTAGGGAATGCCAATAGAGAGGGACAACATTTTTTCTAGCAATGTTTGTGGATCTAGAATTATCAAGTAAACAATTGCTTTCAGTACTTTTCAGTGGCTGATTTTGTTTGCTGAAGGAAAAAATAATTGAAAGGGCAACTAATACCCTGGGAAACCGATACAGGGAAGATCACAAGTTTGAGCCCAGTCTGGGCAATTTAACAAGACTCTACGTCAAAGTAAAAAAATAAAGGGCTGGTGATATACCTCAGTGCGAAGACCCTGGGTTCAATCCCCAGTACCACAAAAAGGGGGGAGGGGTACTAATTATCCAATTTCTAAATAGCGGGGGAAAACCAAACCAAGTAGATAATTTATTATCTACTTTTGCAAAAATAACTTTCACGTGTAACATGCAAAATAAAATGTCTTTAGCAGATAACTGATATCATTTCCATGAATTCATCACCACTACACTCTTTGTAGATGACAGTAACAATATCAATATTTTATATACCATTTCACACAAATATTAGAACACATTTTTGTGGTGTGTATTATAGTGATGAAATTTTAGTAATATATTTTCCCCATATCTCTTTGCCATTTATTTTTACCTACCTTTTTTATATTCCTACACAGTCTTTCAGCTCCAAACTGAGTCACTGTAATTTAAATTTCAAGGTTTCACCAGTCTGGTTTTGTCTGCTTAAGACTCAGTGCCAGATAGTCTTGGAAACTTGGCAGAGTTTAAGGTGAAATCTATAGAAGTTGACAGAGACTAATCAATGTGGGCCCTAAAAACTAGAGGGCTGTCTTGGTCAAAGTCATTTTTTTCACTTCTGAAGTGTAAGACGCTTCTATTCACCATTATAATCAGTGGATTTTGTAAGTGATGCAGCTGCAAGCACTTGAGCACTTGAGGTACAAGTGAGCCAATCCAGTTTTATTATTTACTTGGAATATTATATACCCTTCTCCAAATGTCCTTAAATGTCTTCACTATCACTGCCACTTCTTAAAGAAAGAAAATGTGAAAAAACATTTGTAAACCCAAAAAAGCAGGCCATAAACTCTGCTTATTTTTCTGTTATACTTGAATTCACACAGTTGTAAGCATTATCCTGCCAAATGAAGGCTTATTTTTTTCAATCACACAGATTAATAAGAGAAAGGTCTCTTCGGTGAGAGGGGCTGTTAGCTGGGGAAGGAGGGATCAGGGAATAGGTGCACTATTTAATTAGTTTTCATTGCTAGAAAACAATTTGCCTTTTCTCACACTGTTCAATATATAATCTGTTTAGTAAAAATTACCTGGTTTCTTAAAGTGAAATGAAGCTGTCTTTCTAGTGAATTTTTGAAGTTGTTTTTTTTTTCAACAAGGTATGTTTAAAAGAAATATATTTAGAAGGTTAGAATCATTAAAACTATCCCCGTACTTTTATATCTGTGCAAATTGGATATCCATACAGAACATTTAGAGAATATTGGTACTTTCTAACATTTTTCAAGATATGAATTTAACAGGCTTGGTAGGTCTCCATATGGCTAATACATTCTATCCTTATGCATTCCTATGTTCATTCACTTAATCAAAAGTATGTATTATATTCCTGACAATATATAAACAGGTCAAAGATACAATATCTGAGGGGGAAAGATTAATAAGAATATATTAATATACAGTGGGTATGTATATAAGGTGAGGAGAGGTCAAAGGGGAGCAGGACATGACTTTTGAAAGTCGAATTCAAAGACAAATCCTAAATGAGATGACAGAGACCAAAGCAGAAGAACCAGAGAAAATTAAAAAGAAGCAGATTAGTATTATAGAGAGCGTAAAATTAGGTATACAAAAGCAATTTTGACACAAATGAGATGGCACAGAGTAAAGCAGGAAGAATCAGCAAGAGTTAGAAAGAAGCAGACTAGTAGTAGAGAGGAAATAAAATTAAGTGCACTAAAAGCAATTTTGACAAAAGTTCCTCCTATTCTATTTCCTATTGAATTAATACAATTATGACTTTACCTCTAATGTCAAAGCCCAATCTATTCTCCTGAAAGCTAATGGAATAATTTTTCAGATATCAAATTTGTTAATATAACTATCAAGGTTATAAATTTGCAATATCTCATTGTACAGAATAGAAGAAAAATCTGTCATTATTAGTTCTGTTATGATTTCGACTCATATTCTATTAACCATTTTTTTTTTTTGTGGTGCCAGGGATCGAACTCAGGTCCTTGTGCAAGGCAAGCACTCTAATCACTGAGCTAAATCCCCAGCCCTCTATTAACCATTTTAATAGATAGTGTGGTAGTTAGCATGGAAAGTCAACTTGATTTACTTGGTATCCACCCAGGGGGGACTGGTGGAGCATACTTCTGAGTGTGTGTAGATGAGTCATGGAGATTTTACCTTGGGTGCTATATGTGGTCTCTGGACTCATCTTCTCTGGACTGTTCTGAGCAGCTTTGTACCACCACACCCTTCCACCATAATGTTTCTGTCTTGGAGCCAGCCAAGCATAGACTTAACCCCTTGAAACTATGAACCAAACTGGATCTTTTCTCCTTTAAGTTGTGAGTGTTGGGTATTGTGTGCAACAGTGGGAAAGCTGACTAATACAGAAAATTCATGCCAGAGAAGCAGGGTCTTTTCTTTGACTACCTGCATGTGGTTCTGAAGCCTTTGGAACTGGTTTGCAGGAGAGTTTGGAACAGTTGGGAGATATGGGTTAGAAGAGCCTCAGAGTACTGTAAGGGAAGCTTGATAGATAATTCTGGTCAAAGCACACTTCTGTGAATGCTGATGGGAATGCAGACAGTAAGGCCAGACACAGGTGGTTTCAGCTGGAAATAGGACTCCACTGGTAGTTGAACTAGAAGTCATGTGTGTTACACTCTGGAAGAGAATTTGTCTACATTTTGCCCATGTCCTGAGATTTTGTGTGAGACTGAGATTAAGGGTGGTGGACTAATTGTGGACAAAATTTCAAAGTAGCCCAATATTTAGGCTGTGACGTGGATACTGCTGGTTGCTTTTAATCAGATTTATAGTGAGAATCAGGGGCAAAAAGCAGAGCAGAAAATTTTGAAGAACTTAAATTTTGGTCCAGAAGGAACCATATGTAGATTTGGGGCCAAAAGTGCTATGGTTGCTCATGAGATTAGTGCCATTTAAAAGAAAACAAGTACTTTGTACAGGGACAAGAAGAAAGATGCCTTGAGGACATATTGGAAATCAGCAAGACCCCACCCATTAAGGGTTGAAGAACGCAAAAGTATAAAATTTCATTTGAGAAGTGAGTCCCCTGGACACTTGCTTAAGGAGGGATTTCTGTGGAATTGGTTCCCCAGGATTAATTTCACCATGCTCAGGCATCTAGGCACTCAGAGGCTGCGGCAGCTAGTGCAAGGGGCCTTGGTCACTGCTCAGGCTGGCAGCAGACCTCAGGTTCATCCACATGATGCTGTTTTAATGTGCATGCAGAACGCAAGAGTGTGGGGTCAGGAAAGCTTCCACCCAGACTTTAAAGGAATGCCTGGGAGACCAGGCAAGGAGCCCTAGAGAGGACAGTTCATGAAACTCGCATCTCAAAATACATGTGTCCCAGATACGGAGCGTGGAACTACAGGGCTTAATGTTTGCCCTATTGGGTTTCAGTTTTGCCCTATTGGGTTTCAGTTTTGCTTTCCGGTCTGATTCTTTTTTAGCCTCTATTCCTCCAATTTGAAATGGCAATGTTTACCCCGTGCCATTGTACCTTGGGATTATGCAACTTATTTTTTCTTTAACAGAGTTTCACACCAAAGAGTTTGCTTTGAGTCTCAGAAGAAACTTGGACTTGGACTTTTGAAAACATATTTGGACTTATGAGACTTTGAGGAAGGGATCATTGTGTTCCCATTTGTATTGAGGGTAGTTGAATTATGTTAGGCAGAATTACAAATTTGCTATTTTATTTATTTGGAGATTAAGTGTGCTTTAAGAAGATGTGTTTGGCTATTAAGTTGACCTGTAGTAGGATGGGGGTGCTGGGGTGAAGTGCCAACTCGTTGACTTTGTTATCTTTCCTGAGGATTGGTGCAGCACACTTCTGGTCCGGTCTGGTTGGGTCATGTAGTTTGACCTTGCGTACTGTATATGGTCTCTGGCCCTTACTTCTCTGGTACCCTTTCCCTGTTCTGCTTCCAGGCTGCCATGAGCTAAATATCTTTGCTCCACCACATGCTTCTGCTATATTTTATGATAACATTTATAGACTTGAAATTTTATTTAATGACATTAACTTATATTAATGGATTTTTAATAAATATTATTATGAACCAAATAGCTGTATTACAGAAATACTGAACAAAAATATTTCTGTGAATCCAACAGCTGCCTTTACTAGGCGAATGTTGACAATGTTGTAATTACATTATATGATCTTTTATGAGGACTCTGAAAGAAATATCTTTCTGGCCTGAGTCAGAACTAGCTGTATTTTTTGAGGAACTGTTTGACTTCTTATGTACATTATGAATCATGTAACTATTAATTCATCTCTTAAAAGGCCTAGAATCTAAAATATATTAACTTCCATGAGGAAATGTTTAGAATTCCAACATATTTTAACAACTAATCTTTTCCTTTTCTCTTATTTCCCTATCTTAACGTATGTTGACCTCACTTAGCTCATCTATTTTACTTTATTTCGTGTAAGTACAAAATATGTGCCTTTGAAATTCACATTAAATCTTCTCAAAATAGGTACTTTTTTTTAAAAAGGGAGAGAGAGAGAAAGCAAGAAGAGTACAGATCAATGCAAAAGAGAAGGGAGAAAGCAAAGTACACCGTTCTCCAACTTCATAATTTTTGAGGAACAAAAATAAAGAGAAAAGATAAAAACTATTATTCTGTATTTGACTTAATGCAAGTATTAGGCTTCTTTGTATTTTTTGAAACAAATCTTTTAATTTTAAAAGACAACTTTTAACAAACAAAGGATGTCTCAAGCTGGTAGATTAGCTGACAAATGGTTTGTGGGTATGTTCAAAATTAATTTGGTGGGTGGGATATGAATGCTCCATTTTCAGTGCAGGTGATTCAAGAGTTGCTCATCTGAGCCCTAAGATCCAATTTGATCCTGCCCAATTAGACCATCCCAGCCTACAAGAGAAATGATTGGTTTCAAAATAGATTTATGACCTAAAGCTAGTGAGCCAGAGTTCTTTTGTAAGACTTTTGATGGAATTAGTATGACAAATAAGAATTATGGAATCCTGGGGTTGCTGAAGGTTCTTGTGATTCAACTTGCAGAAACCTAGAATTAGACCACCACTGAAGGGATTGAATACAGTAATAGAAAGTTAGCCTAAAGCAGTGAGACTGTTTGCATTAGCCAATTGATTTATTTATTGTTAAAAAGCTTGAGTTGAGTCTTTGTCATTTGCCAAGTGCCACAAATAACAAAACGGATGTAAAGATCATTGATTCAAGCAGAGAAAAAAGGTCTTTGAAATTAGTTGTGGCTAATGTTTGGAGAATGCTTCTCTCCTCTCTGTTTAGTAGACAAACTGTCATTCATATCCTTGATATATGACACTTCACATGTCTCTTCATAATCTATAAAAGATTTAAATATTAGTTTGCTTGTAACTCTGATATCTTTTATTCATGTATTTAGTCCACAGAAGGTAAACAAAATACAGCATTGTCTTTTGAAATATATTAAAGATGTTCACTGGAAGTACTAATAAAAATGGCAAAAGATAAAGTAGTCAATTCTCCAAAAGAAAAAAAGAGAGAAATTTGATGTGCCGATGTTATCTCAGAGATGCAACTAAACCCATCATATTAAAATGAAAAGTTCTGAAATTCTGAACTATAACTATGTCTATTTTTTAGCATTTCTGTATTTCTCTGATATTTTCATCCAAATTTAATAACTAGTCCTTGATGATAGTGGTCATTGTATACCCATACATTATCTACCCTCATAATTTTATTCTTTAGGGTCATGCTCAGTGACAAAGCCACAGAAACTCAAAATTCACTTTGGAAATCATTATACCTCAATTTTCTAGGTGTCGAATACTAAATATAAATGAAGCGAATGGGACCTATACGTGGGTTATAAGCATAGATTTACTAATATCCTATATTTTTGAACCTAAAATAGAGAGGCCTTAAATCTATGTTGGTGCAGGACAAGGAGCAGAAATATGTTATTTCTAGACAGTAATTACCTCCTCCACCTAATAGGATTACTAAGAAGACAGAACATATGAGTGCAAAAACTCCATGAAACTGCATTTTCATTTTAAATCAGTTAATAAGAAAATTAAATGATTATGCTTACTATTATGCTGTCTTATTCCATCTACCTAACCTCTTTACAGTGAGCACTACAATAAATCTTTCAAAATGGAACAAAAGAGAATAAAATGATTGACTGCTGCAGTGCTGTAAGAGTTAAATGAGTAATTTACAACTCAGAGAAATCACACTGGGATTAAGCATCAATACTGTTTTGTGCTCATATGTGATTTTCCAGGTTCTATTAAATCACTCTCTGATATTTCCCTATATATGTCCACACCCCTTTCTCTCTCTTAACCCACACAATCTGTGCATTTGCTCATCTCTCTTTAGTGTCTTAGTTCCATGGACATAGACGCTTCTCCTTTTCAAACACTGTTGTATTTCTTGCATCTCTGCCACTTATATGCTCTGAAAATCCTCCAATTCTACTCCCTATTTATCTTATTGTATAATTAGGACCTAGAAGCAGACACTTTCTTTAATATGACATAGTAATACTCCCATCTACAGCTTCTCTTCTCAGGTATAGCATTTATGTTATCACAAAGCTTTTAATTATTAAATCAGGCTCATGCTAATAGTTTTTACTTAGCATCAAGCTGTACAAATGATTCAAACAATATAGGTAAACATTAAGAAGAGATGGAATATTCTTTCTCTGGAGCAGTCCAGAATTGTCAGTTGTCCATTTTCTAGTGAGTTGTGGTAAGTCTTGTTTTTAGATTAATAACTTTTTTAGACATTCTGGACACCTCCATTTTATACAGTGTTAATTCCACAAAAATACCGATCACTTGAGTACACTCTATTCCTTACCAAACATGCTAGCTGTTTATTTACAAACCAATCTAGAAAAGAAACATGTGGAAAGGCAAGTGAATACAGAGGGTAGAGGTCATTCATCATTTATCCTGTTGTCCTAATAGGAAGAAATAGTTTACAGGATTATAGTTAACACTAAGCACCTAACTTAGAGCCCAGACAGTATTTTCTGACTGATAATAATATTATGTATGGAGCACCAACACTTTATCAAGCATTGTGCTACAAATAGGGTCTTGCTGACAATTAAGGTATGGCCTCTTATCTTTACAGAACTAAAGTAGTGGAAATAATATATATGATGAAATTTGACAGAAGCTAAGGTATATGCCAGGTTATTAAGGTAATAAAGACAAGGGACACCTAAATCAGACTGAGAGATTCATAATGCTACCTTGAAAGGAGTTGAAGTTTAATAACACTTTAACTAAGAAAATAGTCATTCCAGTTTCTGAAAATAATAAGGATAAAGGAAACGGTATGTGACTAAATCAAGTGATTTATAGAGTACCTTCTTATGATGAAAGCAAATTTAAAAAAAAGAATTTGTGAGAGAGTAGAGAAAGAGGAAACCAGTGAAGAAAGAGCAGTTTGTATCTCAGATTTTAACTACTGCTTTAAATATTCTTTTATGCTTTCAACAAATGTTTATTGAGAGTTAACCATGTCAGTAGGCTGATTTCACAATTAGTAAACGGGACAGAGTCCCTTCTGTCTTTTATAGATAAGTGTATAAGAATGAAAAAAAATAACAAATATGCATTGTTGTAAAATATGAAATTCATGACAAGCACAGATGTACCATTGAGAAAAACATATGTCAGAGCTAACTAGGATAGTTTTTCAGTCATGTCCTCCCTGTGGAAGCAGTATTGAAATTGAGGTGTGAAGAAAGAGAGGAAACTAATATGTGGTAATTCTGCATGGCAGAATTCCATGAACTACTAATGAAAGAAATAATCAGACATGTTTAAGGAGCATATAGAGCTATAGGCAGAGTTAGGAGCAAGCCAAAAATGTCTTTATAATGTCAAGTGAGAGATAGCAACGACAGTCTTGATAATAAAGTTTAAAATTTTTAGAGCACATACTTAGTTTGAACCACATAAAATTGCCAGTATACAACTATCTGGCCTACCAAAACTTGCAGTTCAATATGTTTCAGCCAGTATATTAAATATTACAGCACTTTAATACATGATCTCATGTACTATTTATGAAAACTCTATGAGGAATAAATTATTACTTGCATTTCGGTAATGAGAGAGCTGAAATCTTTTAAAATTAAATGATGTGCCCAGAGAAACATGGCTAAGAAAGAGATAAATCTCTCAGGTCCCAATAGGGAGCAGGTGGCACAAACAGAAAATAGTTAGAAAATATTAATACAAGGATTATTTTAAAAGGTGTTGACAGAGTTTAGAGAAAACAAAAAGGAGAGTGCAGTAGCACCAAAACTACACAAGTTACCCGCTGATACCTGTCCAAGGCCTGAAGAGGTAAAAGGAGTAAATATTCCCCCAAAAAGTAGCTATTTGGAAAAATAAATACCTAAAAGTTTCTATGATCTTTAGTGGAGTCAATACAGGAAAACTAGGCTGCACTAATTATTAACAATAAGACAGTCTACTGAAGGTGCACTAAAAATCACTATTCAATTGAATTTTTTTTTTAAATCTGTGAACAGGATTGAATAGTATTGCAAAAAAGAGTAGTGGACTGAAATGATGAATAGTGATTTATTAACTCTAGAAGCATTGGCATATATATGCATGTATGTATGTGTGTATATATATATATATATATATAAATAAAATCTGGAAAATGCATGCTATTTGATTTTGCTACCATAGCAATGAGTTGGAAAGTAGCGTAGGCCACCTACATGCAGGGGCAAATGTGGGGTCAAATACACAGAGCAATAGGGGAACTTACTGCACTACAAATGAGACAAAAGCAGAGAGGATATCAAAGCTCAAATCTAGGGGTCAGCTGGAGAAAGAACTTTTATAAGAGAAGAGTATCCACATAGAATTCAATGAATTATAAGAGCTGTATAATGTGGAAATAATTTGATAAATTCCTTAAACATTTATGGAATAGAAGCTATAAATTCTTGACTTAATTCTTGGAATAAATGATAAAGAGTACAACAGACAAATAAGCTAGATTTTGAACTATAATATTGCTACTAGCTCATGAAAAGCCATGTCCTGTGAGGTAATACTTAACTTTATATTGATTAAATGGAAGTACCATATTAAAAATCACATAGCAGAGGTAAACTTTCTAAAGTAATTAGCTTTGGATTTTTTCAATTGAGAGACAATTAAAATAAATATAAAATACTGATAAAGTGCTAATCAAATGCAAAGCATATAATAAAAATTCAAATGCATGAGTAATATTATATTGAGTCCTCTTGGTAAGGATTTCAGAGAGTGATACTTAATATTTATTATTATTAAGGAACGACACTATTATTTTTCTACATATTAGCTAGATCACAATATTAAACAGCAGTGTGGCCAATTTTAGACTACAAAAAACATTTCTGACTAATCTAAGATATATTCAAAAGCACTAAACATAACTTCCTAAAATAAATCTATTTGGTAACTATATAGAAAAGAAATCGTTTGATGCATTCCAACAAAACTCTCTAGAGTTCAGACATACAATTAAGACCTTTCTCTTCTACCGAAGACTATAATTGGTCATTATACTGAATTCTCCAGGAGTTGCTTAAAAAAGGAATTTCTTCAGAAAGTTTTATTTCTAAGTCAAGTTTCTCATTTTCATATTTCTTACTCTAACTGTGGTTGTTTTTTAGTTAATTTTTAAAAGAGATGATAACCATTCTATTATACAAATGTAAATGGCAAATCCATTTCATTTATAATAGTTTTTCACAAGCCAATAAAGTACCTAGGATACCTTTATTACAAGTCTTAACCGTAATTCTGAATCAAAGTCACTAGGTACAAAAATCTGGTTAAGTCAATGCAATATTCAGACTCTTTAAATTTGAATAGACATCCGTCACTACATAATTAAATATTAGTATAACTAATACCAGTGCTTGGGGAAATATAAAAATAATTCATTCCTTAGCAGAGAACCATTTTTATTAATGTGTGGTATTATACATTATATCATTGTTTAGCCAATATTCATTCCCTTTCATCCCTACTTTCAAGGAAGAAGTGTACTTCCCAGCCCATTGATTTTTTTTTTTTTACCAAGAACATGTATTAGTACATTGTATACATAATGCTCACATTCATCATGGTTATTTTGTACCTGTACATGGTGTATCTTGGTTTCCCCCTCTCTTCCCCACCCCTCCCTTCCACTCCCCCACACTTCCCTATTTACATCAGGTTTATTTACAATTTTCCAGTTTTTTGCCCCCTTTCCCCTTTTTTCCTTTTTCCCTTCCTTCATTTCCCCCTTCTCCCTTTCTAGTTCTCCTCTCTTTTGAATACTATCTTTCTTTTACATAATATCTATTATACCTCTTTGTCCTTACTTAAATTTATGGTTTCTTATATCAGAGAAACAATTCGCTGTGTCTATTTATTTCACTTAAGAATATGTTCTCAAGGTACATCCATTTGCCTACAGATGTCTCTAGTTTATCCTTTTTATGGCAGAGTAGTACTCCATTGTGTAGAAAAACCACATCTTCTTTAGCCATTCATCAGTTGTTGGGCATTTGGGTTGCTTCCAAGACTTAGCTATTACAAATTGTGTTGCTGTGAACATGGTTGTGCATATATCGCTGTGGTATGATATCCAGATGACTTGCTTTGGACAACTGGAAAGTAGGAAGAAGTACTGCATGAGTTCCAAATCAAGAACTAAATAGGCCTCTCGGGTTTATGCTTGTCTGTCTGTGACTTATAACTAAAACCATGAGGGAAATATTCCCCAGATAGCCACTGCCCTTTTATCCTGAGCTCAGAATGAGACTCATGGAGAAACTTGAATTCAGCTTGGACTTGGGAGTCTTCCTTGTGAGCCACGGATGTATATCCTGAAACAGAATTACAAACACCAATGCTTAGATATAGTTATATGAGAAATGATATGTTCTAAGTCACTCAGTTTTGGGCTGTACTATTCTAGAAACTATAGACTGAGACAATAGGGAAAACAATTTGTAATTTTTTCCTACAATACAGCATGGTTTAATGAAAGTCCACTATATGGTGAGTTAAAAAAAATTGAGGATATTTCAAAGAACGCTTTGGTCACTGTACATCACTCAGTCTCTAAATGATGAGTGAAAAGCACTGGTTTGTATGTCTTCCTTGATAAAGCCTATTATAATAATGGCAAACATTTTAGAGCATTCAATGATTGAAATAGCCTACTGTAGCACGTGAGCCATAGGTTCCCCACCATTGGCCTATTAGGTCTCCTATATATATAAATATTGTACTAACAATGTAAAAAAAGCAAAACATTTTTTAACTAGTATAAAATGCCCTTCTTTTCATAAGACAACACTGAAACTGAATTTGAAATCTTGACCTAGAGTATATTTTCACTCTTTATTGTTCCCTTTTGAGATGATGTACTAACCTTTTTAAAATGTGTGTTTATTTTTTGATTGACATGTAATAATTTACACATTTGTGAGCTACAATGTGAATTTTTTATTCATGCATGCAGTGTGTTATTATCAAATCAAGATAACTAGCATATTTATTACCTGAAATTTTCCTGAATTTCCTTTTGGCCATTATATTTAAAAACTTCTCTTCCAGCTATTTTGAGGTGTACAATGCATTATTGTTAACTGTGTTCACCCTATTGTGCCAAAGAACAACAGAAATTATCCCTACTATTCAACTATAACTTAGTAGCCTTTGATCAGTCTCTCTTTAGCTCCCCTCTGCTCTACTCTCCCCAGTCTCTCATATCACTATTCTGTTACCAACCTCTATGTGACCATCTTTTCTAGATTCTACATATGAATGAAATTAAGTAATGTTTACTTTCTGTGCCTGGCATTATTCATGATAGCTAAAGCATGGAACTGTACTAACTGTTCATCAGTTAATGAATGGATCAAGAACTTTTCATACATAGACACAAATTAAAGACTACATAGCCATAAAAATTGTAAAATCCTATCACATTTAATGTATTAGTTCTTATTGATGCTGTAAAATTTTAACAAACTTAATAGCTTAATGCACCACAAATTTATTTTCTTTTGGTTATGTAGTTCGGAAATACTAGTGGATTTTACTAAGGTAAAATCAAAGTATCATCAAGGCTGTATTCCTTTTTACAGGGTCTACAGAAATTAATTTTCTTGCCCTTTCCAGCTTCTGGAAGCCACCCACATTCCTTGGCTAATGACTGTTTTACTCTATTTTCAAAGCCATAAATACTTGGCCAAGTCTATCCTGTGTTGCCATCTGTATGATTTTTCCTTTTCTACCTCACTCTTCCATTTAGAAGGATCCTTATAATTATATTGAATCCACTCACATTATGAAGATAATCACCCTATCTCAAGGTTTATTGATAAGCAAACTTAAATCCATTTTCAAACTTAACTTCCTTCTATGGTGTAACGTAACACAGATTCTGGGGATTAGGGTACGGATATCTGTGTGGGTGCATTATTTTTCCTACCCTATATGGTATCACTGTAAGTTAATTGTGCTTTTAGAGATGTTAGGAGAAATTTTTATACACACATGTATTGCTGTGCTGCAATATTTCAATACTGACACACATGTGTGTCATATGAATTTATATATGCATTTATACATTTTGCAATGCATTGATTCAACATCATACACTCTACAATGGACTTCCTAGTACTTGCTTATCCCTTTTTAAGCTGCATATACGTTAGGAAAGGTAAGCTTTAATGTTCTCATCTGTAAAACTATAGGTAATGGTAAAATCTACATCACTATTTTGCCAGGATTAAGTGAGATAGTATCCACAAAAGAATTAGCAAGTGTCTGATGCAGCCGATATTTAATAAATATTTAGTATTAATGACTATTAAACTAATATGTCTTGTAATTATGCTAAAATATCTCTATATCTTGTATATAGTTGCATATTGAGTAATATGTCTATTTGTATTACAATTTCCTTTGATACTTTGCTGAATACTGTTTTGGGGAGGATAAATTCAAGCTTTGCATCAAGTCGCATAATTGCATACAAGCCAAAAAAAAAAATGAAACCCATAATAATTTATACATTGACTCTGCATTTACTTAAATAATTTAGAATGAACTCTGAATGCACATTCATTTAATGCTAACAACGCTACTTTCCAATGGTATTTCTCTTTAGCTAATGTCAAAACAGATATCTAATATTAATGTGTTGGTAAGTTGAAACCGCATTTTATTAATTTGAAAATAGATACAAATAAGATTTTTTGAGATTTTGATTTTGCTTGCTAATAATGGCTCATGCTTTACAGAAGAATTAATTGAAATTCAATTCCAAATTAAACCATAATTGTCTCTACAGCATTATTAAAGTATCAGTCTTGGTTAATAACTTATTCCTTCATATAAAATTTCAACCATTTATTTTCGTAACCTGTGTGATGCACAAAGATTACCTGCAGGACACATTAGAAACTCATAAAATTTAATCTTCTCAGAAATATGTAATTTGAAGGTTGCACGAATCTATAGAGTTTTATTTTCTTTTTATTATATCAAATTTTACAGTAAGCCCTTCAGCATCAGATATTTCTGAATTCTATGCTGAGTGTTACAAAGTTCTTAAAGATTTTCAAATAAGTATCTCTTTCAGGCAATTTGTGTTTAAAGTTAATGAGGATGGAATTAAATGATATTAAATGCTTTGCTATCCTAAAATCAAAATAAATTATGCAAGTAATTTTAAAAGCTATTGAAGAGTACAGGGTATCAGAAGAAGGCTAGTAAGAAAAACTCTTAGGCTGTGATTCTGTTATTCTCAGTTGTCTATTCAAAAATAATTAGTATTTCATTTGAAATCATTTTTACATATTGTTAATTAAAAACACAAATATAGCCACACATCTGTGTTAAGATGGAAGCTTTCACTGAAATATTACAATTATGATAACATTAAACCACTGAAAGTATTTTCATATGTATAACCACTGAAGATACGTGTGTGTGTGTGTGTGTGTGTGTGTGTATACTGAAAAAATAAGGAAAAAACAGAAAAAAAAAGAAAAAGAAAGCTACAATGTAGACAGATGGGTCATAAATGATTTTTTAGAATGATTAGATCACAAAACTCTTTCCCTACTGGGCTCAATGGCAAAAAGGTATTATGTAGACAGGTGACCAAAGAGTTCTTTAGGAAATAGAGGAGCTCAAAAAGACCTTAAAATATTCCCACCATGATTTCCTTAAGAATTCTCTATTCAGATTCATTTAAATCTTCAATGTGTTAAGTTCTTCACACACACCTTGCTCAAGAATTTTAGGACTTTCAGATATAATTATAGGCAGATGCTCAAATATTCCCAGAAAAATTCTGGCACAGAATATGATAAATTTAAATAAGAAAAGAGAAGCAGAAGAAAGCCACAAAGTACCAAAAATAAAAAAAAAAACTGCAAAAAAGAAAAAGAGAAAACATTTGCTGAAACACAAAACAAAGGAAAAAGAAAATTTCAATGTCAACAGAAAGATAAAAGAAAATATTGCATCCATAGTATGAAATCAGAATGGCATTTTAATAAGACATATTAAAAATAATAAGATACTTCTTTTTGGTGCTTATTAGTGATACAGAAAAATAAGATTTCATATATTGCTACATGCACATAACTAATTTGATTAGATTCACTACACTGTACCTCCTTTCCCCACTCCCACCCTATCCCTAAAAGTTTTCTCTCTCTCTGCGTGTGTGTGTGTGTGTGTGTGTGTGTGTATGTGTGTGTGTGTGTGTCTCACTTAAAATGATGGTCTTAAGTTTCATCCATTTTCTACCAAAGTACTTGATTCCATTCTTCTTTATGGCTGAGTAACACTCTATTGAGTATGCCACATTTTCTATACACATTCATGTGTTGATTGATATCTAGGCTACTTCCACAGCTGTTATGAAGTGGGCTGCTTCAAACATGGATATGCATGTTATCACTATAGTATGGTATCTTTAATTCTATGAGGCATATATCTAGAAGTGTTATAGCTGGACCAAATAGTGTTTCTATTTTTAGTTTTATGAAGAAACTCCTTACTGACTTTCATAGTGCTTTTACTAGTTTACATTCCTGCCAAAAGTTGTAGGAAGGTTCCTTTTTCTCAGCATTCTTGCCAGCATTCACTGTTTTTTGAATTCTTGATGAGATCCATTCTAACTCGGGTGAGATGGAATATCAATGTAGTTTTGATTTGTATGTCCCTAATGCTAAAAGTGTTGAGTTTTTTCCTATATACTTATTGCCATGTTTACCTCTTATCATGAAAGGTCTGTTCAAGTCATATGCTCATGTAATAATGATTAGGGATATTTGGCTTTTGGTATTATGTGTTTTGAGTTCTTTATATAATCTAGACATTAATCCTGCATAAAATGACTACCTATAAAATATTTCTCACTTCCAGAGGTTATCACTTCAGTCAGTTGTTTTCCTCCCTGTGCACAAGCCTTTTAATTTGATGTAGTCTCATTTGCTGATTCTTGATATTATTTCCTGTTCTATATGGGGTCCTATTCAGGAAATATTTATCTTTGCCTAGGATTTCAAGTGTTTCTCCTATGTTTTCTTCCAGAAGTTTTAACTTTCCAGTCTTACATCTAAGTCTTTCATCTATTTTCATTTGATTTCAGTATGCGGAGAGATAAGGATCTAGTTTCCATCTTCTGCATGTACATATCCAGTTTTTCAGTACCATTTGTTAAGAACGCCTTCTCCAGTGTATGTTTTTGGCCCCTTTGTAAAAAATTAGATGGGTATAGGTGCTTGGTTTTGTTTAAATTTAAATGCCTTGTATTATATTTAGTTGTTTTATATGTCTGTTTTTCTGCCAGCAAGATTTTGTTTTTGTTAATGTGGCTTTATAGTATTATTTGAAATTAAGTATCAATACCTTCAGCATTGCTTTTTTGTTTGTTTGTTTAGGATTTCTTTGTCTATTCTGGTTCTCTTGTGCTTCCGCATGAACTTTAGAATTACTTTTTTCTAGATTTGTGAAGAATGTTGTGGGTATTTTATCACATTGAATCTATAGATTGCTTTTTGTAGTATATCTATTCAACACCAGCAGTTCTGCTAATCCATGAAAAAGAGAGGTCTTTCTATTTTCTAATGCCTTCAATTTCTCCAGTATTCTATACTTTTCATTGTAGAGTTCTTGCACCATATTCATTTTGTTGACTCCTCTGTATTTTTTAAAGGTATTGTGAATGGAATTGTTTTCCTCATTTCTCAGTGGGTTCAATTTTGGTGTAAAGAAAGCTATTGATTTTTTCAATAAATGAAAACTTACTTTTTATTAGGTGGTTATTTTTTACACGCCAAGCATATTAAAAGGGAATCCAGACGAGATCGGGCGCGTTCAGGGTGGTATGTTCATAGCAACACAATTTGTAATAGCTAAGTCTTGGAAACAACCTAAATGCCCAACAACCAACGAGTGGCTGAAGAAAATGTGGTTTTTCTACACAATGGAGTACTACACTGCCATAAAAAAGGATAAACTAGAGTCATTCATATATAAATGGATGTTTCTTGAGAACATACTCTTAAGTGAAATAAATCGGACAC
>PVJO010023584.1:0-25906 GCA_004026905.1 Hystrix cristata | reverse complement strand
TGAAATAAATCAGACACTTATTAGTACACATCGAATTGTTTCTCTGATATGAGAAACCATAAGTGTAAATAAGGACAAAGGGGTAGAATAGTTATTGTATTTAAAAGAGAGAACTAGATAGAGAAAAGGGGGATAAAGAAGAAGGTTAAAAGAAAAGTAAGATGAAAGGGGGGAAAAATGGTAAAGTGTAGTTACACTTGTTGCAAATAGGGAGGGGTGGGTGAATGGAAGGGAGGGGATGGGAAGGGGGGAAGAGGGGGGAAAACCAAGATGTATCATGTACAGGTACAAAATAACCATGTTGATTATGATCATTATGTATGCAATGTACCAATACATGTTCTTGGTAAAAAATAATAAAAAAATTTAAAAAAAAAGCATATTGCATGCTAAAAATAAATAGGTGTCATTTACATCACAATCACACTTATATTGTTTACCACATTCATGAAGAAAATGAGCACTTGCAAATTTTTTTTTTTTTTTTTTTTTTTTGGTGGTGCCGGGGATCGAACTCAGGGCCTTGTGCTTGCAAACTTGCAAATTTTATAGGGTAATTATTAACATAACACGGATTCGCTAACATTTTCTGGTAGATTTCAAATGCTTTAACACCTGCGACGATTTTTCAAATGAAATTTTACATTAGGGTTATTATATAGAAAGCAGACAAGAGCTCATATGCTTGTTGAAGTTTATTTTTTAATTAAAATTTGTATCTGTTAATAAATTAAGAAAAATGGACTATTTTGATGTGTATACACAATTAACTCACAGATTGCAGGTGACAGTGCAATCTTATTTTTAGTCTCACCACACACTATTTCTGTTGGGTCTTTGTTTTTGTTTTTCCTAATTGCACAGTAAAACCATAATTAGTACTTTGAGAGTAGTCCTCAGGGCTTTAGCTCAGAGGTGGATAAATTGTTCAGTACACAGTCCCAGGGCGCCTGTCACAGCCTGGCCTCAGTACTAACTGTTTTCAGTTTTGTTTTGTTTCTTTATTCTGGTTTCAACAGTTTAGTTTTCAATTTCATCATATTTACATATAACCTCAATGTTTTAAAAAGGAAAAATTTCATTTGTCAGAAGACTCACTCATTCTTCAGTGACCATTAGTGACTTATTTGGGGCCTGGAGAATGGCCTGGAACAGAGTGCCCAATCTCTCTTCTGCTGAGACATGCATTCTCATCCACACGAACCGGGACATTTCCACAGCTGAGGCTTGGTTACCCTAAGAGGTGGGCTATGTGTGGTTCTGGGGTAGTGACGGTAGCTCTGGCCCTTTGTCTGACCCGGTGGGCACCGGCACATCTCGCACTGAGGACAAGAACCGGAGCGCCAGGGACAGGCAGAGCTTTACTGTGGCCTGTGGGCTGCTGCTGGGTTGAAAAGAAAAGTCCTTGGAGAACATGTCCCCAGAATCTTGACATTTGTCCTGTCCAATAGAGAGGAAAATGGTAGACAGCAATGTCAAGGCCTCCTAAGTATTGTACTGCCTGTGCATAGATTCTTGTTGGTTCAGGGTCTTGCGTGAAGAGATGGAGGGAGGATAAAATTGTGTAGATATTAGCTCAAGGAGAGCTATTTTTGTGGCTTTGAAACTAACATCTGAAAACTTCAAATTCCCCTGTGCCTTCTCCTTGCTCATGAGATTGTCCCCTAAGAAGGGTCTGAGAAGCAGAACATCCTTTTTGAGCAGCAGTGACAGTGATGACTGAAGTGGCAAGAGGGGACAGGGCCACCTTCACTTTGGAGCCATCGCCCACCAGGCCCCTCCAGATCTGTTCACTGCACAGCCCTCTCCACAGCTCAGACTCTGGGTCTGTCTGGGTGGAAATTTCTCACCTGGCTGGATCACTGTGGAGTGTGCTTTAAAAACCCAGCTTCAGATGGCTTCCTCTGGGGGAATCAACAAACACCAATTGTTATGGTTTGTGTCTAGATGTCCCCCCAAAGCCTCATGTGGTAAGAGATAGCTGGATCTAGAGTGTGTGATTACTAAATTGATCCATTGATGGTTTGGCATGGTTCTGCTGGGATCAAGGATGTGAGACTGAGATTGGGGGTGGGAGTGCGGGCCACCCTGGGGGCAGGTAGCCTAGATAAAAGATACAGGAAGAAGCTAACTAGCTGCTTGTTTGCATTGCTTATTTGCATACATTCCTTGCATTTCCTCACTTTTTTGGGGGGCCGGTCGGCTGCCGGTCTGCCACGCCAGCCCGCCCTGCCTCGGACCCAGCGGACTATAGACTGAAACCTCTGCAGACTGTGAGCTAATAAACCTTTCTTCCCCTAACTTTGGGTGTCGGGTATTCTGTCCCAACAACGAGAGAAAAGTAACTAAAACACCGACAAATACAAGGTGCCAAGAAAGATGAGTTTTATTTCTGTACACTGATAAGTTCCTTGGGAGACAGATTTCTTCCTGGCACTCAGGTCTCCATGGCACAGGAACAGAGCCAAGGTGGAGAAGCCTGTGGGCCTCAGCAAGCAGAGCCTGTCACTGCAGGGCTAGGGCAGGAGGACGGGGAGAAGGGAGACAGCAAGGACAAGCATCACCCCCAGGTTGGTCCCTGGCAGTGGTTCTTCGGTTTCCAAAGGCTGCAGGTCAGCTGCAGCCCTCAGAGCCGGGGCAAGAGCCTGCGTGTCCAGAGGACGGGTTCTCACAGCAGCCGGAACGCTGGGGCTGCCGCAGGTAGAATCGTGGGAACCGGTAAGACACCAGAGATACACAGCAGGTGGGAGCACAGCAGGAGGAGGGAGGGGGGCCAGCAGGAGGGCATGAAGAAGGAGCCAGAAGGGGGCACTCGGGTGGACATTTGGCGGGGCGCTTGACAGGGAACTGGCACTTCTGCTGGCTTTGCTGGTAGGACATCTTGGGAAAAGTTCAAGTACCTAAAACACAATGCAAGTAGTTTAAAAGTCCTGTGAATATAAAACTTCTTTGAGTGAGGACTGCAGTTAAATCTGTGGCTCCCGGAGGGTTATCCTGATAGGACGCCCACGCATTCCTGGGGTGGGAGAAATCTAGAGGCCGGTGTGTGAGACTCTGATAACCCCTTTTCCCACTTGCTCTACTTCTCCCCAGACTCTGGCTCGCAAAAGCAACAGCTTAGGGCACAAAGTAGTTTTTCTTATATCCTTTAATTTTTGCATTTGCCACATTTTTAGCCCGAGTCCATTGTGGCGCCATCTTTCTTCACCTCTTTTATTCTTTCTTGCATCCTGTGCTCTGCCTTAGTCCTATTCTTCAGCTTTCTCTTGTCCTACAGACTAGTTGCTCCGCCACCTCCATGACTCCCCACTGCCCCAGGTTCCTTCTAAGATGAGAAGTTTTGAACCATCTTGGTGATTTCATGACCGAGTCTTCCTGGAGTTCCCGATCAGTTCTCATTCTCTCCGGCCTGAAATGCTTGTAGCATTCAGCCACAGCGTGGCAGCCCCAGCTGTCCCCAAACTGTCATTAGAGCAGTACAAGTACTCACCTTGTCCTTCTAACCTTGGGCAGGCGATGGAACTGAAGACACCCTGCGACCAGAGCACTTTTATACAAAAACTGCACCCAACTCAAGGGAATGAGCCACAGATGATGTGAAAGCTGCTCACTAATCAGGTGGCTGTGACGACAGCTTCCCACATTCCAGTGGCTCCGTCATTCTGTCACTTTGTGACCAAATCCTCGTGAGTCTCCCCGGAGCATCCCTTCCCTCCATGAATCCAGGTCGCAGTTCCATAAAGATAAGAGAATTGTGGTTTATAAATATGTTTACAATGACATAGTTTAGGGGTTGAAATTAGACTTTCTGGAGGAATCAAGCATGACTGGACAGCAAATCTTAAGCCACAAACTCTGGGTCAACTCAGGACATAAATAGAAGTTTCTATCTATGCTTTTATCAGTGAGTTCAGAACCACTAATGTAAGCATTTCAGGCCTACTAATGAGGGCTCGATGGATTTAATTCCGATCTCCAAGTGCCTAAAATATTGACTAATAATGCGGCATCATGAGAAGCTTCCACAGCAAAGAATTTTCAGCTACCACTTCCAGTCGACACAGAGGGAAGGAAACACATAGCCGGAGAGGGCAGAGGAGATGCACAGAGTTGCACGGAGGCTGTATGAGAAGCCATATTCCTCATCCCCTGAGAATCCAGCCCTGGCACCCTTCTGTGGTCACAGGCCCTTGTTTTCACCTTGTTTGCTACATCTACTGGAATCTGCTTTCTCCCTGCTCACCAAACTCCCAGCATTCTCCTTGCTACTCCCCACCCAGTGTGTTTTCCTTAACCTGTTATTTCAACCACTGACTTGCCAGTATAATAAACCTCCTTGCCCCATTTAGCTTGTCAGACAAAGCCCAAATCTAGCTCAATCTTCCCTGCTGTGCTTGTTACAAAAATTAAAAAAGACATATTGGCAGGTTGATATCATCGAAAACTATGTTCAACCACTTTGTTCGTTTTTGGGGGTGGTGGTGCTGGGGATCAAACTCAGGGCCTTGAGCTCGCTAAGCAAGCACTCTGCCCCTGAGCTAAATCTCCAACCCCTATTTATCTACTTTGGTTTGACCAAAACTCTGTTTGGCCCTCTTCACCAACTTGCCTGTATTCACTAGGTACATACAACATGCCGCCTTTTCTCCTCAACTTGAACCTCCTGAGCCCTCACTGCTGCCCCTAGACAGAAGATACTGTCTCAAGTGCAGGGAGCAAATAGCTGTTGTGAGATGCAAACTACTTTGGTTTCCATCTCATAAGCCTTCAAGCCCACTTGTGCCAACAGCCAAGCTTTATGACGCTCCATGTCACGCGGGAGGAGCAGCCTCTTGTCTCCTGTAATGTCTACCCCCAGGCCTGTGCTCTGGATCCTCATGTATCCCGTCTCAGTGTTATTTACCCTATAAAATACTCCTGTAGTATCCTGGGTTCCCATGATGCCGCACAGGTCTTTATTGTTCAATTTTTGTCATCTTGAATAGAATGAAATTTTGGTGTCCACCAATTCAGTCTTTATCCCCCACACCGATGTAATACACAACACCTAACATATTACAAGGGCTCAGAAGCGCCTGCACAATGAATTGATGGGTGATTTGCGGTTGAAGAAGAGGCCTCCCCTCCTTTCACTCCGAGCAGCAGAGAGCCTGGCAGGCCAGGTCAGCACAGGCACACAGGCGGGTGGGATGGCAGGTTTCTCCAGCGGGGAGACGCTGATGCTAGTCAGCAGCAGGAGCTTTGTCCTGGAGCTCTGCAGGGAGCTCGGCTCTGGTCTCGGCCCTGCTGCTCCCCCGGGGAGTCAGGGGAGATGCCCCAGATGATCTCGGGGTGCCTTCTATCTGCGTTCTATTTTTTTGAGCATCAGACCTACAGGGAACTAACTCACTCAGCCCAGGTACTGCCCTCCCTTTTGGTCTTCTCCCGAAATATATTTTAATTGAGGATGGAGTGCCAGGGAACTGGGTGAAGGGGGAAGAGAAGGTGGTTGGTACTGTAAGCACATGAGGGCATGAAACACGTGATTGAAGGCAAGTCACACCATGAGGGAGGAATGACGTAGACTGCAGTCAGGTGCCTCCTGTCCGATTGTGCCTCTCCCAACAGGGAGGGGCAGCTATTGGAGTCCCTATCTGCAGCTGTGCCAAAAATTACATCCCTTCTGTGCAAAGACTTTCATTAAAGTATTACATCATTTGGAAAGGTTGGAAAACACCATACTATTGTGTTGATCTAATACCATCAATGAAAATTTATCCCAACAGAAACTTTCTCATATTAAGTTTTCAACCATCACTTTAGGGATTTTTTTTTTTTTTGAGAAAAGGCTCTTTAATATGAAAATTGTATTTGGGTGCAAAAATGCAATGCATAACTTGGGACTATTATTCTGTCAGTAAAAACATTACTATCTCAACCAAGAGCACAGAAACTTTGTTAAGGCATGCCAGGCAGAAAAAAGTCCTTTATAATTCTTTTCAACTTATTTTGTTAGGGCAAAGGATATTTATTTGGCTGTGGTCACAGTTCCATCAAGTCTACTTTCTTTGTAAGTTCAGCCTCAATGGTATCTAATACTCTCTTTGCTTCTTCAATTTTCATTTGAGCAAGTGATGGATTCAGCATTAAATCTAAGTAGGACTCCAATTTTTTCTTCACAGGTATAGCCTGTCATTTTAGCTGTCAGTTTCTCTTATTGAATGCCTGATATGTGCAGGGTTTGTGAAAATTCAAAGAAAATTAAGACACATCTCTGTCCTTAAGGAATGGTACAGATGGTATGATATGAGAGAAAAGAAGGGAATTAAAATTTATTCTTTTTTTTTTCTACCAAGAACATGTATTGCTACATTGTATACATAATGATCATAATCAACATGGATATTTTGTACCTGTACATGATACATCTTGGTTTCCCCCCCAAATTTACTCTTAATCTCCCATCCATCAAGCATTTTTTTGTGTTACCACACAATGTTGTGCAATAACTTTATCAGTTTCTTAGGTTATTAGTTAGTGTTAATTATACAGAATATTGGGATTTGTTGTGGCCTTTCTCACACGTGTGTAACACACTTGATCACAACCATGTCCTTGTTGCCTCCTTCACCCTTCCTTTGCCCTTCTGCCATCCTCTTCCTCTTTCTAATACTCTCTCTTCCACTTTCATGTCTTTTTTTATCCCCCTAGTTTACATATGTAAGAGAAAACATGCCATTCTTGTGTGTCTGAGTTTCTTTTATTTTGCTTAACGTGATGATCTCTGTTTCCACCCATTTTCCTTTATATCACATGATTTCATTCTTCTTTATGGAAGAATAATACATATTGTGTATATGTAATACATGTTCTTTAACCATCCATCTATTGATGGGCTCCTAGGCTCATAACCTGATTGCTGTGAATTGTGCTGCAATAAGCAAATGTATGCAAGTATCTCTACAGGATGCTGACTTTGATTCCTGTGTACATACACTGAGGAATGGTATATTTTTATTTTTGAGAGATTCTTATAATCCATAGTGGCTGTACTAATTTACATTCCCACCAACCACCAGTGGTGTATAAAACTTCTCATTGTTAATCACAATGTATAGAGAAAAAATGTCTGACACTCAGAGTCATTAAATCACATATTCATGATCCAGATGCCACTGCCCTAATTCCAAGACACATTTTTCCATCTTCTATGCTATATGAGAACATGAGGCTGATACAGTCAAGACATAAAGAACTAGAAATGGAATGGAGGGAGGGCTGGAAGTCCCAGACAAAGTGACACCCACAGTCTGGTGGAGTTGCTTATGGAAGAAATGCTCTTTGGAAGATGAGTGGGAGTTGGCCAGGGAAGAGGGAAAAGCCAAAATTCTAGGTAGAGGGAAGAGGAACACATATATAGGCAAAGAGATGGGAATGAACATGGTATATTCTGGAAACAGAGAGTTGCCATAATACGAGGTACATAAAAACAAGAGGCTGGACAGAGAGGAAGGAAGGCACCAAACTGTAGTGTTTTGCTTGCTGCTTGTGTGATTTTAGCCTATGGTTTTATGGCTTCCAAATTATATTCTTGTGAACCCTATTGTCAAGGATATCTAGGCATTACCTCTTCCAAGAGACACACCTCCAGACAGCGGGAGTTGCTGTCTTTGGATCCTGCCAGCCCTCCCTCCATCCTCACCATTGCCCAGTGCACTGGTTCCACACCTTTCCCCGGTAAAGGAACGGGAAGGATAAGGCTCTCGAAATCAGAGCACTGGTGTTTCAGCTATGGATGTTAGGTAGGTTTGTTGAGCCTGATTTTTAAATTATCCTGTAAAATAAGATTAACATTAAGAAACTTACACAGCTGTTGTACTATGATAATGCAAATAACATTTGAGAAATAGTAGGTTGAAATTTTTAATTTCTTTCCTTTCTTCACATCGTCCCACTAATATGAGAACTCCAGAAGCATGAGGTCTATTTTAAATACCATTGCTACTTAATCCTTGAATACTTTGACTGCCTGAAAAAGGCGTCTCAGAAGATGACAATCTGGGCCTCATACCTACCCCCTGCTGCAATCGGAGTAATTACATCTTTACCTGCTTTACATACAGGAGGTATACATTTGGTTTAACTTGCAAGTGAGGTCATGTTTTTGTTTTTTTTTTTTAAAGTTGAGCAGAGACAATTAGCCATTCCCAGCAATTGAAGCAAGGGAGAGATATGATCTTGTTTACATTTTAGAATGATTACTGGACTCAAGTGGCCTTAGATACTTTGATTTGGACCCTGAAGAAGCTGAAGTCTGTAGTGAATGCCCAGGTTGCAGGTTTGATGTGAGGATCCGCAGCTGGACTTGGGGAGAGCTCTTTATTGATGAGCTTATAGGGAAAGGGACTGGTTGGGAGGTGATCAGAGGGTCTTTGTTTGACCAAGGACTGTCTGGGCACAGATGTGCATTCCTGGATGCCACTCACATCTGCCCGTGCACTTCCTCACCATCCTGCCTGTGTGAGGATTCAAGAATGTTACAGACTCCTACCTGGCTTGGGTGTGCCCAGGCAGGTCAGGATTGGCGTGCATGAGATTGTTATCAAGCTAATCCCTGTGTTTTGAAAGAACAGAAAACAAGGATCCTCCTTTTGCTTGAGTAGTTAGCCTTTGAACAGTTCTACAGACCAGGAGAGCAGGAAGCATGTGTGTATCACTCCAGCAGACAACACTGGGAGAGGACGCCTGGGCAATGGGAATTTCACCAGGGCCACAAAGGACTGATGGTGCTTGTGCTTCTTTCAGGCGCAGGGAACAGTCATAACTTACATGCAGTGTCTTGGCTCCCTGCATCTCAGTTAGTAGGTAGAAGAATAGGACAAGTCTTGTTCAATAAAACATCCACATCTCTTTTAGGAAGTGGCCTCAAAAGCCAGTCGACCTGGCCTGTCTGCATAGTATGGGTAATAGTGTGAGAAGAAAAACAGTGCCAACATTCAAGCATAGTTACAATTATAAGCAATATTGTTTATTACAATCCTAGGTGTCTTCCTACTCTTTTGGGGCTGGGGACTGCACGCCACTATCATCTGATACCATCACTGTGGCTCTCAGTTTCTCTAACTCCAACAGCAGACAACTCCTTTGGAAAGAAGTAGGAGGTCCTGCCTGGAGCGCAGACCCCATCCTGACAATGACCTGCTGTGGGACGTTTGCCTCTTCTGAGCCTCAGCCTCTCCGCTTGTAAAGGGAATGTTGCTGTTTACATCTTGATGTCTGAGGTAATTATGAGAGCTTTGGGCTTGGGGCTACTGTAAATCATACTAGTGTCACCTAGAGTGTGGGTCCTTGCTTCAGTGATAACAGAAATGAAAACTGAGGCAACAGCACAAATTTACAGTGAAAATCTTTAAGTGGAAAGCAAGAGAAAATGGCAGGGACTTCAGCTTGAGGAGAAGAAAAGCTGAAGGGAGTAGAGCTCTGACGAAGATCTGACGGGCTTGTTAACGAAGGCAAAGGCTTTTAAGTGGTTGTTGATGTGGGCCCTTCAACCAGACCCTTCTGGTTGATCATTTCCTCAGTTTTGGTTTTACAGTTCCAGAGAAGTCTTCATGGCTTGAGGGGGTGGTTTGGTTCCCATTAAGTGATTGCTCCTGCTCAGGAGAGGGGAGTCTAGTCTTTTGGAGGTTCTGCTGCTGGAATCCAGAGTAACTGAAGATTTAGGACAATCACTTGAGACTCCTGGGCACCCATTCCAAGGAATTCCAACAAGGAATCACATGAGACAAGGAGGCCGCCCTTTCAGTCTTGTTCCTGGTGCTCTTATGGAGCAGGGATTCCACACCTGGCCATGTTTATGAGCCATGCAGGAAACATTTTAAAATGAAGATCCCTGTTCCCTAAGACCCACTGAATCATAATCTCCAAGGAGTGAGTTTTAAGCATTTGCATTTCTTAAATATTTCCTGAATGCTGAATGATTTTTTTTTTTTTTTAGTACTGGGAATTGAACTCAGAACCTTTGCACTAAGTTGCATCTCTAGCCCCCCAATTCCTTTTCTGAGGTCTCACTGAGTTGTTAAGTTGCTAAAACTGGGCTCAAACTCATGCCCCTCTAACCTCAGCCTCCTAGAGTGTTGAGATTACAGTGTGTGCCGCCACCCCTGACACAACTCTTCCTGACTTGAGAACCTCAGTCCTGGAGTGCTCTGGTAGGACCAGGGAAATGTAAGCAGCCTACAGAACATTCTGGTGACATTCCCACAACCTCCTACTGCCCTCCTCTGAGCTTCTCTGGGATTTTCATAGAAAGCTGAAGGATGTAGGGAACGCAGACAGCTCACCAAATCACTCAGCGTGGAAGAGCCTTGGCAAGTCTAAATTCTTATTGCTTCTCTGCTTAAAGATGAACTTTTAGTTGGAGAACTCATTATCTTACAAAACGGTTATCTTTCTTGGAAATTTTTCCCCAATAAATGATCAGATATGAAAAATGGTAACACCATCTCAAAACTGCAGCTCTTTACCTACAGTTGGTATTTAGGACAGTTTGATGAATATGTGAGTTGACTGCAAATAAAATATTTCATCTGTCTTGTTTATGTTTTCATCTCACAAAGGAGAGTTGAAACTTCACAAAAGTCATCTTACTCAGCATACAGAGTTCAGTAAGTGCAGAATCAGAACTAACATGAGGCCAACTGATTTTCAACCCAGTGTCCATGTTTGAGTGTTGACAGAGGAGCTGGGTGACACAGGGCCACTCCTTGTCAGTGCTGCACTCTCAGGGATACAGCACAGTCCCTAAGTGTCTACACTGCCTGCCGTCAGGTCGCCTAGCTTCAGATCCAGGCTCCATCATGCATTTGTTGTTTAACTTTGGGCTTGTCCATTGACTGGTCTGCCTCAGTTGCTGATCTGTAAGATGGTAATAATGATGGCATGTGCTTCATAGAGCTGCTGTGTTAATTAAATGAGTGACAGTTGCATAGTACTCAGAAGAGTACTTCATGCACACTCAACTCTCTATAAATACAAATAGTGGCTGTTCTTGCTGTTATTGCCACTCTTATTGTTATCATTTGATTCCTTCAGTGTTTCTGGTGAACTTATTGTGGTCAATTTGAGCAGGAACGGCCAGCTGAATTGAATTGTTGTGCTTCTGGATGTGGAAGATCCACTGAAGGTTATTGCTGATGCAGCATAAAGGAGAATGGGAGCAGAACATGGGAGGTAGCTGTTTCCCAGGAGAAGTTCTGCTGTGGCTGGTTTTCCTGAAGCAAACTCGGCTGTCCTCGTCGCAGAAGGAGCTCGGGGGCTTGCTCTTGTCGGGGTGGCTGCTGTTCACTTCAGGGGAGCTCTGGTTTCCATCTCTGCTATAAGCATCATATCTTGGCTCCAGTATACATTTCTTAAGCCTTTTAGTGTAGACACGGACTTACACCAGACGTTGCTGTGGGCTCCCAGCCCTTGATTGGATCTTTTGGGTCTCCAGTGCATAGAAGGACGTTCTGCACTTTTCTCGTATTTGGCTTGTATGTGTGAATATTGTAATTTGTAAATGTCCTGTATTAAATCTGCTCTTTGCAAACCATTGACTCTAGAACCCACTGACTAAGACAAAATTGGTATCAGGACTGGGGCCCTTGCTGTGACATTGCCTGGCCATGTGGCTTAAGTGCCTTTAAGAATTAATTTGGAAAGAGACCTGCTGAAGAGCCAGCCCTGGAATGCTCTAAACTGTATCATATGTGAGACTGGTCAGAGCCCAGAGTACCAGTGGAAATGCTGCTTATTAGGATGAGGTTCAGGAGGCTTCCATTGAGGACTGGATTGGCTGCTGCCTCCAAGGTGGCATATGTGGGCTTTGGCAGGAGTTGGTCTGCACTTTGCTTGTGTTTAGAGATGTTTCCTGGGTGGCAGAAAAAATTTAATGCAGTCTCGTGTTGGGACAGTAGCATGGTTACTTATTGTTGAGGGCTTTTGGCCAGATCTGTGTTAGAAATCAAGAGTGGAAAGCCAGCAGAGTGACTTGAAGCATTTGGCCAGAGGGGGGCTGTGGACTGCAAGAATGAACAGAAAAGTTATTATTAATACAGCATTCCTCGGGGATAAGGGCCTATCCTTTTATTTCTCCTAAGGTATATTGAATGCCTGTAAATGCCCAGAGAGCATGTCAGTGACTACAGAAAGTTTCTTTTACAAAAACATCCTCAGAAGCCATGTAGGGCTGAGGAGGTAGCTGTGATAATGGGTACTGAGATGGATCAGAAAGGATTCCAGATTGACTAGAATCACATATTTGAGGATGGCTTCTCATATGTGTAGTAGTGGACACAACCAACAGTCAGATCTTGATTTATAGTACAGTTTTCCAAAAAAGAAACCAGAGTTTACCAGGAAAATGGCTAAATGTAGGTCTAAGGCAGAGAATATACAAGATGAGATTGAAGCATCTAGTAGGGTCAGAAAGCCAGGACGTACTCAAAAGGGAACCAAAGGCATTAAATCAGAGGACACATTAACTGAAGTAAAGAGCTCCCAAAGCTAAAACTATATGAACCACAGTATAAATACCATAGTTCTGCATTATAATCCAAAGTGTAACATAGATATTCAGTGCCACCAAGTTCATTTTGACAAATGATTGAATAGGTTAAAAGAGTTGGAGAAGACACACAAATCCATCCTAGAGAATAATTATAGAATTTATATAGATATGAAACTCTCCTGAAGGTGAAATACCCTCAAGTGGGATGCACATGGTGGCTTTCTTCCCAGGGAGGTGAATGGAGAGCGAGCGAGCAAAGGAGTGAGTTTGCAGTACAGGGGAGAAGCCTGCCAAACCCTCTCAGCCATCTGATCAGATCAGCATTGACAATGACATCACACTGTTAGCACGTGACTTGAGGTGAGGTGGCGGGATGTCACCTACCATCTGTGGTCTCCCCCAAAGTTCATAATCCTGTTGTAATCATGAGAAAAATGCCAAAAGGATCCTAAAGGACAGACATTCTCCAAAACACCCAACCAGCATCCCTCTAAATTATCAGGGTCGTCCAGAGTAAGAAGAGTGTGAGAAACTGCCCATCAACAGAAGCATGAAGGAGACGTGGCCATGGAATGTAACAATGTAGTATCCTGAACGTTAGCTAAAAAATTAATGCTAACAAATATACCATGAATCTAAGCTCTCAGCTGGTGAAAAGTATACAGGAATTGCTTACTATTTGCAACTTTTGTATAAATCTAAAATTGTTCTAAACTAAGAAGGCTACTTTAAAAAAATAATTAGACCCCAAATATAAGTTACAATGAACACGTACTGAGTTTAATATGTACTAGATAAATTATCATGCAATCCCCTCCACAGTCTCTCAAGGCTGTTAACACATCTCATTTGTAGAAGAGGAAGCTAAGGCATACAAAGGCACAGAGTTGTCAAGGATTTCAAGCGGGTTCTTCCAACAACATTTGCTCTGTTAGGGAGGGTTTAGCCTCAGACTCTTGCGAATATTTGTGACTTCACCTCTTTATAAAAAACTAATTAAAAATTACTACATTTATATGAAAACTAAAATTCAGCAATTCCTATAGATTGTAATAAGGGAAAAAATAAGTCTTACTCTAAATTTCTGCAAATGCATTTCTTTCTTTCTTGCCTTTTAACCATGTCTATTATTTTTTCAATGTAAAACAAGAATTTAACTTCACATTCACTATCCCTCCTTCCCTTCTTATGTAGACACAATTCTGTATCTAATGCTATTATCAGTTACCTCTATAATATTAAATGGTGTAACTAAAACTCTATTCCTTCATCCATCAAGCTGAGTTAGTAGCATTTCTTGACTTCCCACTAGGTTAGAACCACATAGTTCCTTTCACATTAGGATAATTTTATGTTATTCCTGACAGGTTTACAGGAATAAACAAAAGCAATGACTTAATATTCGTGGCATACCATGAAGTATAATGTCCACTAACAATATACGGTCTGCCAGACATCCCAAGGGGTGTTACCCATTATATGCAGGGAGTGGGAAATGCCTACCTCAGGAGAGACCGAAGGTGGGATCGGGTAGTAGAGGCACATTGTTCTGCCTGGACGGGCAGAAGAATCTGGGTTCGCTGAGGGAATGAATGAACTGGGGTGAGATCACTGGACTCAAGTTCAGTTCCTGGACAAGGCCCTGCTTGCTTGAAGGCTGGAATTGAGGCACAGGAGAGCACAGAGCACTGCTAGGAACCTACCTCAGGTCACTCAAAGCCCCTTGTGTGGGGCTGTCTTAAAGATCAACAACCTTTTGCTAGACTTACATGTTCTCTGTTCACTCCAAACAATACATCATTTAGTATTTTCCAAATCTTAAATTTTTAAAAACATATATAATATCAAATGCAGAAAGTTTCTCTATTAAAATTAATTTTGAATTAGAAAATACTAAAATATGTAAATGTTTAACCCTTGTTAAAAGCATAAACCTATATATATTTTGGGGGGAGGGTGCTGGGGATCAAACTCAGGGCCTTGTACTTACTAGGCAAGCGCTCTACCACTGAGCTAAGTCCCCAGCCCCACCCTAGATATATTTTAAAATAAAACAACTTACCTAGTTATGTTGTTCTTGTGAGCTATTAAACTTTTGCATGTAAGGCATTAAAAAATATTGTATATACTTATTTCAATTAGCAGATAAACATTCTACACATTTATCATCTGTAACAAAACGAGGTAAGTAGCACCATTTTTACTTTTAGACTACATCTAATTTTATACTTTAACAAATGTTAAAAATGCATATTTTTAATATTTTCTAACGCAAAATAATTTATTTTGTCAGAGAAGCTTTATACATTTGATATTATAGTGTTTCGAAGTATGTGTATGTTTTAGATATTATGTTGTAGAATAGGATGTGTAGAACATGCATAAACTCACATACTTAAGCTTCTATAAAAGGCGAGAGAAAGAAAACACCGCAGGAAGGTCAGGCTTTATTTAAGACAAAGCCTTGAGGGGGTCTCTGGTTCCAAAGTGAAGGTGGGCCTGTCTCCTCTTGCCACTGCAGTTATCACTGCCACTGCTGCTCAGCAAGGATGTTCTGCTTCTCAGACCCTTCTTAGGGGACAATCTCATGAGCAAGAAGAAGGCACAGGGGAATTTGGAGTTCTCAGATGTTAGTTTCAAAGTTACAAAAATAACTGTCCTTGAGCTAACAGCTACACAATTGTGTCTTCCCCCATCTCTTCACACAAGACCCTGAACCAACAAGAATCTATGCAGCAGACAGCACAATAGCGAGGGTGGCAACTCAGGAGAAAATGTTCACTTGTTTTTCCCTTCACCTTTTGTGATGAGAAGAACATTTAAAAATCTATTTATGTATCCACAGTATCTATCTATCTATCTATCTATCTATCTATCTATCTATCTATCTATTCATCATCTATCTATCTATTAAGTTATCTTTATTGTCTGTATATAGAACATTTTGTACAAAATATAGTGTGTATTTTCATTACTTATTAGTACAAAACAATGGTATAGTATATGTATAATATTAACATGAAGTTACAATAAAGCCACACTTAAAGACACTTACAATATTAATATTTCTGATGTACACACATATTTTGGAAAATGCGAAGATATCAGACACAAACCTTTATGATGAAAACCAATCATCAAAAACTCAATCACCAGTTTGTTTTCATTACATTGTTTTTGAAATGAATTTGATGTAGCCAAAATACTGCATGCAGATAGTAATATATAAATTCAACAGTTAGCCCAGGGAATCCAAGAACCAACTCTAGAAACATGAACAGGCCAAAATATATGTATTATTGCTAAAGAAAAAAATTTTCTTTCACACATTTTTGTTGCTGTTTGGTAGATCTCTGTCTTCAGTAAAAGAACATGTAGAAAAGGAGATATTCTTATACATTGAGCTTAGCACAGTCAACGAAGTGTTGATATTTTGCATTGTTGGGATTCTTTCCACAAGTGTTTCACACAAACATATTCACCATCGAAAGTCACTATTTAAAAACCTATCAGTTATCTAGGTTTTGTGGCACATGCCTATAATCCCAAGACTCTGGGTGGCTAAAGCAGGAGGATTGCAAGTTCGAGCCCAACCTGGGCAATTTAGCAAGACCCTATCTCAGAATTAAAAATAAAAAAAAGGGCTGGGGATATAGCTCAGTGCAAAGTCTCTGGGTTTAATCCCCAGTACTGCAAAACAAAACAAAAAACTATCAACAAAACAGTACATCAATACCCCTAACACATTGCTTTGTATGGTATGAAATACTTTATTCCTTCAAAAGGAAAAGGCAGCTAAACATTTTTATAATATAGTTTTAATGACAGTAAAATAGGTGGTTATCAGGCAAATCTCTCTGAAAGTGTTTCTTCTCACAAAGTGTACTTTTTCCACTCTTGGCTGAGCAGTCCTCTTGTGTAGTATTTAGGGTTGTTCTCCAAGGAAAGTTATCTCTTCTTTAAAAATGACTTTCTTAAATGGAGTCATTTCAATTGCTCCCAAAATGCAACGTTTCTGGAGAATCCCAAACTTAAAATAGTTCTTGACAGCTCCAGAATTCCAAATCTAGAAATGTATCCTAAAAATACGAAGCGTAATCACCAATGAAAATGTTTATTTTACTGTGTTTTTACGACAAATGAGTGGAAATAACATAAATGCCCACACTGGGAAACTAGTTAACCAATCATGGTGTGTTAGCACCATGTATAATAGCGTTGGTCAGTGTTTATTAGTGTGGAAGAGTACTGATGATTATTTTTTAAATTTTACCATTGCACTGAACAACTTAAAAACAGATTACAAAAGATAATGAAATAACCTTATTTTGTAACTTTTTAAAAAGTTCACAAATGTATCTGAGAAATTATTGGTTGTGATTATTTTTTGCTGATTAGAGCACAGGTAGGTCTTAATTACCTTCCTTATGCTCATCTGTTCATCAAATCTTTCATTTGTGCATTGCTGTGGATCAAACCTGAGGCTTCACACACACTGGGTAAGCAACAAGTGTTTGACCACTGCACTAAGTCTCCAGCCCCCTGCATTAACAAATCTTCATACAATCTTGCATCACTGGTTTAATGAGAAAATTTACACATAAAATTATAGTTATAAATATATGCAATTATGACATACAGATGTATGTCATAATGAAGGTAAAATCAGGTCCCAGCATCAATAGAGGTGCTAAACTCTGAAAATGGGCATCTTATGCACTGGAAAATAGTAGTCTGAAATTCTTTTGTGAGGCTGGTCAATAAAATTTATTAGATAGGATATGTGGTTACACACACACACTCACTCACACACAAACATATATTTTCAGTGTCCCTTTCCCCAAGAATGTATATAAGCAAAAAAATCCTTACACAGAGTTTACATTGACCTACAATGTATTTGAAACTCAGACTCCCTCCAGAATCCTACGATTTATATCAGTTTCCCCTCAGACGAAGCCGTTAGACTCAGGGTTTAGGCCAGGGTTTCCCTAGAGGTACAATCCTTTAGTAGCTGGTGTTTCATACCTTAAACACAGTAAATTCAGCTGATTCAAATTAACGTAAGGAATCAGGGTTACAATCTGTCTCACATCGGTCATTCACTCCGGCCCTCCAGCCAAAATGAAATTCACACCACTGACCAGAGCTGCACTTGCCATATGTTGGTTTATGCTGGATCATCTACCTGGAAGGTGTCTCCTGCCTCTTCCACACCCCAGTTCCAGTGTCTGCCCATCTTTACTGGCTCTATATGAATGCTTCCTTTCCCAGAAAGCCTGCGCACCTCACCACCAAGTGGGATATTCTTCCTGTTTCTGATCTCTCCCTCCAAAGCCAGAAACCACTTCTGACCCACTCCACTAGAATGAGTTTCTCACTGCTGTCCTTGACTTTTTTGCACTTTATTATTATTAGTTTTGCTTGAAATCCTCTTGGACACACATTGAGGAATAAGTATGATAATCTGCTTAAAACTGTATTTATTAATCCAGAGGTTTTAATCCGGGAGGTGCATGGCTTCTTCCACTGGATATAAGATTTTTCTAGAGCGATGTTCAAATCTCCAGCCTAGATGTGTGAACGAAGAGGGCGATCCGAGTGGGTGAAAGCTGAGTTTATTGTATTGCAGCCTTCAGTGCTAGAATCCAGGGCTAAATGTTGATGTTGTGAGGCTGCTAAGAGCTAGGATTCCACTCCCTAAATCCTTGTCTGTTTAAAAAGACATTAGTTACATGTGCTGTCTTAGGAGGGAAAGAGGAGGAAAAGCATCCACTTTGGGCCTCAGAGGCTCCTGGCTTCACAGAGGCTGCAGACGCAGTCCAGCCACACAGCGTCACTGTGGCTGAGCTGAAGGGGCGGATGGGAGAGAGAAGCAGAAGCTCTGCTCAGCCTAGTTCTGGTCTCTCCAGTGCCGGGGGCAGGAAGCATTCTTCAGCCCAGGGAGAGGTGGTGGGCTGGGGCTCCAGGTGAGGATTCTTACCCGAGGTCAGGGTAGGTGAGAACAGCTGTGCCTGTGCCCTGGCCCTCTGCACCAGGCGGCCTTAGCACTCCTCCTCTTTGCAGGGCTGGACGCTGCCACCATGGAGACAGCTGGGCTTCCGCCAGCGAGCTCTTCCGGGGCAGGCTGGGCTCTGAGCCTGGGGCTTTGGGGAAGAGGAATGGCAGCCTCCTGAACAGGAGGCCCCACGAGGAAGAAAGCAGGGAGCCAGGCAGAGCTGTGGGCAGCGGGGAGGAGAGCATTTGGAAGCATCCGGAGCCTCCTGATATTGCTGCTTCTGCTGTGACATTGCTCAGGGAATGTGTTGAATCTAGAGGAGAAAGAACACGTGCTTCCGAGGTGAACTCAAACTGCTCGAACGTCTGTGTGTCTTCTCCAGGAGCTGGAGCCGTCCACAGGGGAGCCTAGCAGCAACAACCTGCTGAAGTCCATCCCAGGGGAAGGAAAACGAATTTCAAAAGGCTGAACATTTAGCGAGTAAATCCTGGTAGGAATTCCCACACTAATACCTTACTCTTCCACTTAAAATAGTGACACAAACCACAAACCTGTTGAGCTGATGTGGTGGTCCACTTCGCCCAGGCCAGTATCTGCCATGATCAAGCATAAAGGAGAACCGAGTCTCTGCTCTTCTTCACCCAGTCCCTCTCTGCTCGGAGACCCCCCCAGTCTCCAGGCCTCTCCTCTGCTGCTCTGGCTTTTCTGGCCTCGATGGTTTGCTCTTCTAGTAGACCATCTGGGGTCTTTTATGGGGCCTTCTTCATCCCCCTTCAGTCCCTCCCCCAAACGTCTCTTACCTGGCTCATCTCCTCCCTGGGAAGACACAATAGGAGAGTTCAAGACTGCCTGCACAGCACCTAAGGGACATCCAAGCATCTTTCTACCCCAAAGTGGTCATACCTTAGAAGAAGACAACCGGACGAGTCATCCAGTAGGAGTCTGGGAGCCTTGTGGGGCCAAGGAGAAAGAAGCCTTTTTATACCTCCTCCAGTCGGAGCCTCCAGGCTATCTGTTATTGGAGGGCGGCCATGGAGCAGATGATCTGTCCGGATGTTTCACAATTCCTGGGGCTGGAATCCTCAGCTGCAAGCAGCTGGGATGTGGTTCAAAGGAATGAGTGATCAGAAGCTGAGGCCTTCAGAATGCCTGGGTAGAGGTGAGGAGTGTTTGAAGAAGACCTTTCTGGTTCACACCATCTCACCAGGACTTGATGCCCTGACCCCCATGGGACTTGAGGTGTTCCTTACCCACATCAGAGCCCCGTATCTGCTGAATTTTAGATATTTCCCACAGCCTCTGTGGTTTCTCTGGGTCCTGGTGACCTAGAGGCATATCTCACCTGCTGTGTGGTTCCCTGATGACAGGGACTTCACCTTTATCACTTCTGCATTCCTAGAGCTTGATGTTGGCCCTGACACAGAGAAAATGCTCATTTAATGGTGGTCGAAGGAAACAGTCTGTGTGCTGTTCCAATAGACTTTGTATTTCAGAACAAAAAGTAGGAAAATAGAGCTCAGTTTATGTTGTTTCATGTGTCAGATCTTTACTTCTTTTTGCCTACGGCATTGGTGAACTTTTTATAACTAACGTAGGGAAATGTGTGGGTGAACTTCATTTTGCACAGCAGGCTGAAAGACGGAAAGTAAGACATTCGCAAACTCTGCTGTTTCTTAAATTCAAAGTGGCGGTTGTGTATAATTACCCAGGGACCCTGTGAAGAAGCTTTTCAGAAACACTTTCCTTCACCTTTCATGAGAATTAATATTATCCCATGTTAGCTGTGCCTAAGTGGGTCCCCTGTCGCCTAAATGCAACCCTGCACCTGCAGGTGCTTCTCCCTCAGCATCACTGCCGGCCTGCACAGCTAAGAAGTCCCTATTCCCAGCTGGCGGGGACTGTCTTGCCCACTCCTGGATTCCGTGTCTAGCATGCACACGGTATTTAGAAAACAATTGACCAAGGGATAAAAACCTGAGCAATTACAACAGACACTCTGTTTGTAGAAACAGTCCTCAAAGGCCTTCAAGGCAGACGTGGGACAAAGATAAAACACGCTGGGATGTGGGATCAGAAGATGAAGATTTAACCAGGGTGGAAACCAGGATAAGGTCAGAAGAAGGGCTGCTGTTGAAGCCTCAAATCCAGCAGACCCGGATGACTGAGGCTTACCTGCTTCTTCTAGGATGGCTCTGAGATGTAGTTTAGATGAAAGAAGTGGAAGTTCTTGTGAGTCAAACAGAAGGTGGGAGAATGATATGAAGCACATCCCATTCCATTACAAGACCCCAAAAAGAGAGAGAGTGAAAGGGGGAGGGAGAGGGGGGAAGGGGAGAGGGAGAGAGAGTGGGAGATGGAGACAGAGATGGAGACGGAGATGGACAGACATTGGACTTCTTCTTCCCTCCCTTTATTTTCCTTTTTCTTCCTCACTTTTGCCCCTCAGTCATCAGAAATTACTGCTTGCTCCTGAGAAGTGCTTCATGTGTATGAAGCATGAGTAGAAAGTGTGACTCTGATTCCAGTGTGCCATTGTTCCTTTCCCCACTCAAGGCTTGCAGCACCTAAATCCATGTTCCTGAGGCCTCATGCATCAGAAAAGCATTTTCCTGAATTTAACTAATGAGAACCCAACACTTCTGGTTCCTACCTACAAGGAGAAACTTGCTGGGGGTCCTTCCCTGGGATTTCTCCCAGAGTAAACCAAGCATTTCTCCTCCTTTACATCTCTCCATAGCACCGCTAATGATAAATTGCTCGCAGGCATCTCTAGTTGCCAGCATTTCCAGTACAATGAATTTTATCTCGTGTGAGATGCTGTTGAAGACTGGCTTCAAAGAATTTGCACTTACAATGGAGCATGTGCAGCACCTAGGTTTGTCTAGAGAAAGTGAGCCTTTTTGAGGCACCTGAGATTCACCGTCTTCCAAATAGACTCACGAGTCCAACAGCTCTAGAGCAGGACCCAGAAACGTCTTCCTTCAATTCCTCCTTGATCTCTTTTTCTGGTCCAGGTTGTATCTCAGAATCTGACTCTATGATGTGATATTTATGAATTATCTACTATACACTAGATCCAAGAAAGAATAAGAGCCCCATTTCCTATTTCGAAGTTTTTCCCCTCAACAGAAAACAAATATAAAAATGACACAATACAGTTTACTGAAAGTTTTGCAGAAAGGCAGGTGAATTCTGGCTGTAGGTTGAGAGTGGAACTAGTTGGCTGAAATGTACCATGTTAATATGACAGTATCTGGAGAAACGTAGCTCTCATTGTTTTATCCTGTTCCTGAGATGAGACTACATCTCTGAGGAGAACTCCTTCTCATTCTTTCATTCTTTGTCACTACTCATGATTCTCTTTCTCTGAGCATTAAATGTCTCCAAGTTCCCATCCTCAAATGAAATTGCTCTGCCTCTTACTGGTCCGGAGTTGTCTTTGACCCCTTTCTCCCTAGGACTCCAGATTATTTAACTATTTCAAAGTAGCTTCTTGGAGTATTTTAATACTTGTCTTTGACTATTTATAAAGTAGCTCCCTAGTATATTTTAATAGTTGTCTTTCAACCCTTTCTCCCTAGTAATCTTACCTTGCTTTATTTTTCGATGAACAATTGCCCTAACTGTTAAATTTTCTTCCAGACATCTTCATTTCTTCAGGGTAAATGCACACTCCTTTAGCAAGCCCTCAAGGGCCCGTGTACTTCAGACCAATCCTAACCCTCTAAGTGGAGCACCATGCACTTCTTTCATTATACATCGCGCTCTGTTGGATGGGTGGATTCACTGTATGATGAAGTGCATTTTACCCTTCCTGACCTCTATCTGTCTCTCATTCTCTCCATTTTTCTTTCTCTCCCTTTCTTCTTTTCTCTTTCCTCATTCCTTCTTTTTCCTTTTTCCTTTCCTTTTCAATTTTTTTGTCCTTGTTCCTTTTTCTAGTATTTTCTTTACCTTTTTTTAAGCTTCTAGCAATCTGTCTTCCACAGATCTATTCAAATCCCACAACCTCTGCAGCGAATTTCCTGACCATACCTGGCCAAGAATATGTTCCTGAATATATATGTACATAAATAATTTATTTGAGATTGTAAACACTTTGAGGTTGGGCTGTGACTCATGTTCTCTTTCAGTGTACACAATCTTTTATTTTATGTACTAGTTGTTCGGTTCTTAAAGAATCTCCATCAACAACATTTGCAACTAAAACTTTACGGTTTACAGAATACCTTCCATGTGTTACGTCCTGAGTTGATTAATTCAGATAAAAACATACACCTGAGACATAAGAGACATTTACAATGAGTTTGAGATTATCTATTATCATACTTTTGGACATGTCAACTATATTTTGGTAGTTCTGTGTTTTTATTTAGATTGTATCAAAAGTTTTCTTTCCACCTAAAGAAAGAGGAAGGGAATCTTGAGTTTTGAAGAAAAAAAATTAAAACATTGTTCATCTACATCATGAGACAAATAAGCAAACAAAATCCCAAGAGTCAGGGAGGATCAGTGTACACATAGGCCATAACATAGTATCGAGAATGACCATTTTTCATCAGAAATATAATTGTATGTGCAAACAAACCGGAAAGTGTGACTGTCACACAGAAAGTGCAGCACTAAAGAGGAGCTATCTTGGATAAAGAGCAAAGGCTGGATTTAACAAACAAAGATTTTGAAACACCTGTATTCCATACAAAGCATTATGGGAAACGATACTTAAGGAATAAAGGAAGATATGACAATATCTTATCAAATAAAATATCAATGGGCAGATAAAAATTATTTTTCTAAAAAGAATGAAGTGGACATTTCAGAGTTTAAACTAGGGCTCTACATTGTATTTAAATGGGAAGAGGAGAGAATAGCAAGTAAGATAGATGAATAGAGATTGTGCAATCTAAAGGGCACAGAGGAAAATGAGATTGAAGAGAAGTGACTAAAGCCTCAGGAAAGCTTGGGGTGCTATGAAGCCAGCTAACCCATGTGTAATATGATTACCAGTAACAAGACAGAAAAAGCAGAAATAAAAAGAAACTTCCCCAATATGACGAAAACTTTAATATATCCATTTGAAAAGATCAGCAAACTCAAACTAAGATGAACATGAAGAGATTCACATCCAGAAACACTGCATGCAAATGCCCTGAGAGAAAAATATGGAAAGAAACTGTCAAAAACAGCAAGGGAAAAATGATATATTTACAAGAATATCTCCAAAATAGTTATAATTGACTTTTCATTGGAAAAAGCATAAGGTGGAACATTATAATGTCACTTTAAAAATAGTGGAAACAAAACAAAGCAACAAGAATAACCCAAAAAAACAAACTTGTTAGTGAAATCTGTCTTTATGCATAAAATTGGACAGAAAAAAATTGAAAGTCAATTGATAAAGCCACAGACTTACGGTCCATTAATTTTTGAAATAGGTTTCAAAAATTTTAACTGCTTTACTAAGGAAAAGAATAGTCTTTCAATAAATGATACAGAAACAACTAGAAATCTGCAAGCAAAAGAATGAAGTTAATTCTGACACCTCACCACATTTAAAAAATTCAAAATGGATCAAGAAGCAGCCGAGAAGCTAAAATAATAAAACTCTAAGAAATTGTATAAGAAAACCTTCATTAACTTGTGGGAAAGTGCAATCTTCGGTTTCATGTTCTGAGTATTTATACGGCAATTGCCTTTAGGAACCACTCGGTCTAAGGGGCTGAGAGAACACTTTACCTTGGAGTGTTTGGGGGCCTGAGCAGAATATTACTTCCCTTTTGGAGAATGTAAGATTCTATTGTCTAGAAATTTCAGTGTAGATACTACAGTGGTTAGGTATTAATTTGCATAACAATTAACTTCAGACTTGCTTGTGTATTAGTTGAATTATTTGGAGGAGATTATCAGTGCACGTATGGCGTTTGAGCTTCCTCTAGTTATTGCTGCCAAAGGGAATATATCCCTCTTCTAGCCTCCTAGAGTAGTCAAGGGGCAGCACCTGACTGAGGAGCTGCATATTGGAGGCAAATGCCCTCATGGGACTCTGAATGTTAGTGTGTGACCAAAGACACAGGGTCATTTAGAGGCCAAAGCAATCATCGCAGGTGTGAACTAGGCACCAGCGTGTCACAGTGATAGGTTGCTAACCTCTGGTCTGCCTGACACCCGTGTGGTTTCATGGATTAAAAATAAATGCAACATTTTGATCATTCAGCCCTCATGATAAAATTACTGACAGATAATAAACATAAAGTAAAATTAACAATGATTAAATCTCATGTAAAATATATCATTGAAAAAAGTTTGAGTGAAAAATCAGGACTTCCTTATAAAATATAAGATGAAAAATTTGACCTAAATTTGTTCTTGAAACCCAAAACCGAAAAAGGGAGACTCATTTCTAGAGCTTTTGATTTCTTTTTATGGATTTTGAATTTTCTACCATGTTTACCATGTTATATTCATATTCTTAGTTAAAATTATTTCAGGTTCATGGTCTTCTTGCAAAAATGTCACAGCTAGTTTTCCAAAGATTTTTTGATGGAAAGGATAAGAAATTTGAAGGTGAGTTAGGCAATATCATCGTGGGAGGCATTATAGACTGATAAATGCAAGGAATATATATCTGTCTCCCTGCTATGACCCAGAGACTGAAGTGGACTCTGGAGACCAAAGTCCAGGCCACTGAATTCATGAAAGACACCAGCAGGTGGTGCACAAGCAAAGCTATGTAGGGATCCACAGGCTATCTGACATCAGAGTATGAGCCGGAGCCATTTTCTCTAATCTGCTCCCGCTCTTAAGCATGTGTCTGGTACATGGTTGGTTTCCAGGGGCTCCAGGCAGCAGGACAATATACAGCAGCGGAAGGAATTTGGAGACACAAGAACACAAGGAACAGTTTACAGCAAGCTGATCGTCAATGGCCTTTATTGTTGCACTTGAGGTTGCAAACGGCTTAGGAAATGAGTTGGGAAATGGGTTGGAGCCTGTAGGTTTAGAGATATCACAGTAGAAAAAACAGACAGTGTCAGATACCAGTAGATAAGTTTTTTGGGTGAGCATAGTGGCCCCTGGATCCCAGGACAAAAGCATCCATTAGGCCAGAGCTCAGGCCCAGGAGGCGAGAGAGGAGAAAGAAATATTCTACAACTTGCTTCATTCAAAGCCTGCTTATCTAGGCTCAGGGTCCACTTCAGCAGCAGCCTCCAGACTGCTGGCTGCTGCCCCCTCCACAGCAGCTGGAGCCCCCAGAGGAATGACCGCAGCAGCCAGAGCTCTGGTGTCTGCGGCGGTGGCACCTGCGGGGCCTGTGGTGGCTCAGGCAGCAGCCGCCTCCCCCGGAGCTGCAGCAGCCCCCAGAGCTGGAGCCACAGCAG
>PVJO010023583.1:0-25896 GCA_004026905.1 Hystrix cristata | reverse complement strand
GAACCATGGAGGAAAAACTGATAAATTTTCTGCATTAAAATTTAAAACTTTCAGGGCTGGGGATTTAGCTCAGTGATTAGAGTGCTTGCCTTGCAAGCACAAGGCCCTGAGTTCGATCCCTGGTGCCACAAAAAAAAAAAAAAAAAAAAAAAATTAAAACTTTCATTCATTGGAAGTTTCCAAAAAGTGAAAAGATAAACGTAGGTAAGAAGTTAGATTTTCCACCTATAATTGAACACAAATGCATATTGAGAGTATATAATGAAAAGACAAACCAATAGGAAACTTATATTCAGTGAATTTGAGGGACTAATACGACAATATTAAATACCCGGCCTTTTTTTTTTTTTGTGGTGCTGGAGGTTGAACCCAGGGCCTTAAGCATGCAAGGCAAGTGCTCTTCCACTGAGCTACATCCCCAGCAACTTTGCACATTCTTTATGATCACACCTTTCTATTTCTTTGTATATACCCTTTAGAAACTCTTTAAAAAAAATTCTTGCATGTGTACACCAGTATATATTTATAAGAATGTTCATAGCTGGATTAACCAGTGTTATAAATGCATACATTAAAATACCATTCAGTCTCGAAAGGTGTGACACATGTTGCAACATGGATGAACCTTGAAAACATCACATTAAGCGAAATAAGCCAGGACAAAAGACCAGATATTACTTGATTCCACTTAAATGAGTTGCCTATTGTAATCAAATTCATGGACAGGAAGCAGAACGATGCTTATTAATGAATGGGAAATGTGGAATTACTGTTTAATGGGTGTATTGTTCATTTTTGTAAGATGTAAAGACTTCAGAGATGCTTGCTGGTGATGTTGTAATAGAATGCACTTTTTTTTTTTTTTTTTTTTGGTGGTGCTGGGGATCAAACTCAGGGCCTTGTGCTTGCAAGGCAAGCGCTCTAATCACTGAGCTAAATCCCCAGCCCCTAGAATGCACTTAATGTCACTCAACTGTACCATTAAAAATGGTTCAGATGGCAAATTTCATATTATGTATATTTTACCAAATTTTTAATAGATTATAAAAAGTTCTTAAGTAACACTGAAGTGATAGCAGAAAATTAGAAAAAATTCAGTTGTCCATAAACAATAAAATGTAATAAACTAATACAGTGGAATGTAACATACAGTGAAAATGAATAAGCTACAGCTACGTGCATGAATTTTGAAAACGTATTTTTCTCGTCTTCTTTTTTGTGCCGGGGATTGAACTCAGGGCCTTGCTACTAGGCAAGCACTCTAACCGCTGAGCTAAATGCCCAGCCCCTGAATGATGCTTTATAAAGATAAACAGTAGGTGGTAAAGCTAAAGAAAAGCAAGGGATTGATTAACACCAAATTTATAATATTTACCTCTGGGGAATGTGGAGGGCCTTACTGTTAGGGAGGAGCACATAAAAGCCTTCGAAGGTACTGTACCTTATTTCTTACCATAGGCAGTAGACATTTCATGGGGTTTTGTTTTGTTCTTTCAACTACACATTTGTGTATTATACTCTCTTCTGTATGTACGTTACGTTTCATAACAAGAAAAATAATTTTAACATATACTCTTCAGTCTTTTTGCAGCAATTTTTGTTACAAAGCATCTAAGTTTTTTGAAACACAAATTCCCAAAACTCCAGTATGGGTTCGAGAAGAAGACAGGTAATTTAAATCATTATTCATATACATTTGTTCATATATTCTAATAATTTTTTTGTGCTTTTTGAGATAGGCTGAGAATAGGTCTAGTTTTCAGTAGAGTGTTACTTTTTACATACTTTTTGGGGAAATGGTTCTATTTTAAGAATAGCTGTTAAGGATTTTGCACTTAAAATCAGAAAATTCATATATGCAGATATTTTTTGTTTATTGTTTCAACTTTAATCACCAAACTGGAGCTTGAACTCTTGACTTCTTGCGATGCTAGAAATGTCTATGAACCCTGATAATCTAATAGTCCTAAATTCGGAATATTAAATTTTTTTCAGAAGATACTACGTCCTGGAATCCAGTTGAACTCACTTTGTTAGGAAACAGTGTACTAAGGCTAAAAAGTTTTACTAACTCATTTAATCTTTATTAATATTAGCACAATATTTTAAAAATTTTAAGAAAGCCAGATTTTAAAAGTAGCAGTTTTTTTTGCAAAAAAAGTTTATGGTTGTTAGGGACGTTTTGCCTCTTGGGAAATATTTAAACACTTGCAATATTTTACTAGATGTTGAATTTGGAAAAATTTATTATTGAGAGTGAAATGGCATGACAGTATAACAAAGGTAGCAAAACTCATTATGGTAGTTCGACTATATGGGCTAGAAAGGCCAAAGGTTTAATGAGACTAATGTCCCATATAATTCATATTTGAAAGAGTATTACAGTAACACAAGCCAATGTTACTTGTGGGAATATAGTGAAGATCTATACTAACTGAATGACTAAAATATAACGAGATGAAATTACCTAAAGAGCTTTGCCTCAAAACACCTGCAGTCTTACTTAATGAAGATTATATGACACCACTCTAAATTCAGCTAGCATCAGTTGAACTGTGGTGATGATAGGACCTTTGATGGCAGACATCTTTGCCTGCCAATCCAATACTTTGTGTTTTGAAATATGTAAAACTCACTAGTTAGTGGCCATGATTGAATTGAACATTATAAAGACTAAATTGTTCATTATTTCACTAATAACTGTCATCTCTCTTATCTGAAGGTAAAAAGATTGTTGCATTGTCCAAGGTAGCTAAGAAGCTATGCCCTTTTTTACTTTTCACTCTCTTTCTCCTGTTTTATTATTTCTTTCACCGGATGCCCATTACAGCCTCAGCCTTATAGTAGTGATATATTCCATTCCCACCTAAGACCAGTGTTTTTTTAAATTATTGTCAACAGCTGGGGATTTAGCGCAGTGGTTAGAGTGTTTGCCTTGCAAGCACAAGGCCCTGAGTTCAATCCCCAGCACCAAAAAAAAAAAATTGTTAACATTGTTTCCAAAGATACCTCCTATACTCATTAAATTTAACCCACTATGCCATCCTTATATGTGCCCCCAAACCATTTACAAACCACCTTTCCTGCTGTCTCTACTTACTTCAGACAGAGTTATTGGTACTTCCTTTGGGTGAGTACTTGTCTTTCAACCTTTTTCTAATACCTTAGGATGCCTCTTTTTCCCCAGAAATTAAAACCCTATCATTTTGTTTGTTGTTCTTGAAATCCTAACTTACATATGTGTCCTTCCATATCACTAAAAAAAAAAGATAAAAATGGCCTATGTTTGCCTAAACTAATAATTTACATCCAAAGTATGGATTATGTGCTTAGTTCCTGGCAGGTGCTGCATGCCTTCGTGTGCCCACAGACAGACAGACACACAAATATATAAAAATCAACCTGTTGCCAGGCATAGTAGTGCAGGCCTGTAATCCCAGCACCCAAGAGGCTGAGGTAATATCATGGTTGTAAGTTCAAAGCCAGCCTGGGCTATATAGTGAGATTCAAGGCTAGCCTGAATTACATAGTGAGATCCTGTCTCAGAAACCAAAACAAACAAACAACCTATGAGTTTAGCAATAATTGAGATGGCAGAACAATTTTTTACCAACTCTAATGGGTACATGTAATGTAAGTAAGATTAGGAGGTTGCTTAATGAGAAATGGTAAACAAAAGAGAAAAATCCATGGGAGTGAGTTGGGGTATTTAACATTGTCTCACCTGAAATAAGGAATACACAGTAGTCTCCCCTTGTTGCTTTCTGTTGTTTCAGTCACCCATGGTTAACTGCAGTCTGAAAATACTAGGTGGAAATTTCCAGAAGTAAACAAAACTTTATACATTTTATTTATTTACCAAGAAAATTTATTGGTACATTTTAGATATATATAATGATCACATACATCATAGTTAATTTGTAGCTGTACATGAGCTATCTTGGGGTTTTTTTTTTCCCCCCTTCCCCACCCCTCCCTTCAACTCCTCTTCCCCTCCTATTTACAGCAGCTTTATTTATTTTTCCATTTTTTTTCCTCTTTTTCTTTTCTTTTACCCTTCCTTCCTTTCCCCTTCCTCCTCCCTGTTCTCTTCCCATTTGATTTTCTTTTTCCCAGTATCTCCTGTACCTTTTGGTCGTTATTTACACTTATGGTTTTTCATCAGAGAGACAATTCCACATGTACTCATGTGTATCTGATTTATTTCTCTTAAGAGTATGTTCTCAAGGTGCATCCATTTACCTAGAATTGTTTCAAGTTTATCCTTTTTTATGACAGAGTAGTACTCCATTGTATTAAAAAAAAACCCACTTCTTTAGCCATTTATTTGTTGCTGGGCATTTGGGTTATTTCCCAGATTTAACTATTACAAATTACGTTGCTGTAAATATGGTTGTGCATATATCACTGTGGTACGATGTTCTTAATTTTTCTGGGAAGACACCAAGAAGAGGAATAACTGGGTCAAACGGAACCTCTAATTGTAGTTTTTTGAGGAATCTCCACACTGATCACCACAATGTTGGACCAGTCTACAGTCCCACCTGCAGTGGAGAGCGGTTCCTTTTTCTCCACAGCCCTGCCAGCATTTGTTATTCGTTGATTTCTTGATAATAGTTGTTCTTTGGAGTGAGATTAAATCTTAGCGTTGTTTAATTTGGATCTCTCGAATGACCAGTGATGTTGAACACTTTTTCATATATTTATTTGCCATTTGTACTTCTTCGTCTGAAAAGTGTTTATTCATTTCAGATGTCCATTTTTGGATTGGGTTTTTAAATTTGGGGGGGTCTGATTTTTTTGAGTTCTTTATACTAGATGTTAGACCTTTGTCTGAGGAACAGTTGACAAAAAATTTTTCTAGGTTGTCGCACCACTCTGTTGGTGATTTCTTTTGCTAAGCAAAGCTTTTTAATAAGATGTGGTCCCAGTCATTGATTCATTGTATTATTTCCTGTGCAGTCTGAGTTTTATTCATAAGGTTTTTGTCTACACTTATGTCTTCCAGGAGTTCTTCCTATTCTGTCTTCCAGCAAATTTGGTGTTTCTGTTTTAATGTTTAGATCTCTGATCCACTTTTTAGTTTAGTACATGGCAAGAGACATGTATTTAGTTTTAGTCTTCAACATATGGCAAGCCAATTTTTCCAGCACCATTTATTAAAGAGGCTATCCTACCAGTGAGGGTATTTGGCACCTTTGTCGAAGATGAGGTATTTGAGTGGGTTTGGAGTTGTTTCTGCATCTTCTAAGCTGTTCCATTGATCTTCGGGTCTGGTTTTTTTTTTTGCCAGTACTGTGCTATTTTTTATTACAGTAGCTTTATAGTATAATTTCAAGTCAGGGATTATGATGCCCTATGCCTTCCCCCATTTCTCAGAATTGTTTTTGCTATTCTTGGTCTCTTCTGGTTCCAGATGAATTTTATGATTGCTTTCTCTAATTCTGTGAAGTATGCTACTGGTATTTTGATTGGAATTGCATTAAATCTGTATAGCAATTTAGGAAGTATGGCCATTTTCACTGTGTTGGTTCTTCCTACCCGAGGACACAGGATAACCTTCCATTTTCTGATACCCCTTTCAGTCTCCTTTTTTAGGGTACTGTAGTTTTCAATGTAAAGATCTTTTACTTCCTTTGTTAGAAAACTTTGTTTTAAATTTCAAACCATTCTGAATGATAAAATTCTTATACTATCTTGCTCCCTCCTGCTCAGAATATGAATCATTCCTTTGTCCAGTGTATCCATGCTATGTATGCTACTCACCTGTTAGTCATTTACTAATAAAAAAGAAAAAAACGTATAGGGTTGGGTGCTACCCACAGTTTCAGGCATCCCCTGGCACATCTCATAATGTATCTCTCATAGGTTAGGGGGAATTTGTGTATATTGGGGAAAAGAAAATGATAAGTAACAAGAGGCTAGGCTAAGTTAGATATATGCTCAAGTACTGGGGAACCAGCAAATATTTTTGAGCAGAACTTTATATGGTGTTAGTTTAAAAGACAAAGAAGAAAGAATTGTAATTAAAGAGCTTAAGGAATCCCTAGACTTAATCTGACACCTTTATTAAACAAGCTCAGAAAAGTTAAATGTTTTCCTTAAGCTAGTGATAGATTCTATTCATGATTAGAAGAGACCAGTAAGTAATACATAGATACACACTCATCCCATTGTCCCATTGTACGTAGTGTAACAGTAGCCCTTAATTTTATATGATACTTGGTAGTTTTATAACCATATCAGTATCTTTTCTATCTGGATGCATCAGTGTTCTAATTATTAGGGACAGTGATTATGCCAGTGTCATTTAATGAATCCACTAGAGGTCACTGTTTTTTCACAGACTTTTTAGGTGTTGTGTTTTGTTTTGTTTTGGGTTTTTTTTGGGGGGGGTGATTTTTTTCAATGTTTGAGGATCCGAATTCTAGAATTTGCTATTTGAGAAAAGTTGTTTAGCTGTTACAAGTTCTACAGAAATGTGACACTTAAAAGATCTGTCTCTTTATAGATGGTAAAAGGTACAGTGTTCAGAACCAGTCTTCTTTTAAAGGGAAAATGTGGCTTATTTTAAAAGGTATTATTTAGTATTTAGTGTAGAGATATCTTATTAGCTTAGTGAGTCATTGTAATAAGTATATACATTACCATAATAGTAAATGAATAAAATAAAAGTAAAATTTTAAAGCTACTCAAAGAATTGGATATCTTATTGCTGTTTGATCACTGTCGTAAATGCATTTTACACAATGGTTTGATATATGCATATAACTGGAAAAAAAGAGTTATTGAAGCACCTATGTTATTTTCTACTCTATTGCTTTCATAAAATGCTGGTAGCAGCTCCCTTAATTGATCGGTCCTGATCTGCCATTTGAAGAACAGTTTTGTTAAATGTAGCTCAGGATTTTGGTTGTTTTACTTCATCATTAGAAGCTCACTCAGTCTTCTCATTTGTAAAACTAGAACATTGCATTTAGCCTGTTGGTTGTGTCTTTGGTCACTGCTACTGTAGTGAAAGTTTTTTAGATAAGGAAATGTATTATTTATAAAAATGAAAATTATCAGCATAAGACTAGATAAACTTATAACAAAGTACCTGATTTTAAAATTTAGAATAAAAGTTACTGACTTTAATAATTTGAATTCTTTAGTCTGTAAAGATGAGGGCTGATAAAGGATTGGACCAGTTATTACATTATGAAGAAAAGTCAGAGAGATTTTAGATTATATCCTGACCAGTCAGAAGTTGACCTTTTTGGGAACACCATGGTCTTATACACCTTTTGGAAATAGAATATTAAATTTGATCTTTCATTATTGTGAATACTAGTATAAATTTATCTATCAGATTCTAAAATACTAAAACCTAGTAATAGCCCTTAAAATTTGTAAGATATTATACATTGTATGTTTACTATCTTATCACTACAGATGTATAAATGACTAAAGAACCATTTAGACAAACTTAAAATAAATTTTAGTACCATACTTTGATCAAGGCTTTGGAGTCAGAAAGGCCTTAGAGGTTTTTTAGTCCTTCATTTTAAGATCTGAAAAAAATATCTGAAATAAATCCTTAAAGACAGGGAGAGCCTCAGTACTTTCTGCAAAATGTCTGTTGATATCCTGTTAGAGACAAAGCACTGACCTAGAATGGTTTAGGCTGTAATGCATTATGATGTTTCTCATCTTGTGAGTTAGAAATTTTTTACCTATTTAGTGGCCAGAAATAGACCACATACAGTTTTGATGCTCTGAGACAGTGTGCTGATTCTGATAGTCATATGTTTGTATTTATAGATCCTCTTTGGTTAAATGGAGGCTCTGAAAAGTGTTCGAAGGAGGGAAGTTTCTTGAATTGTGAGCCAAAATCTAAGAAAAAAGGACAAACATTGAAAAGCAAATGTGATTTTAAAGACCAAATTGGAGTGAATGGTTAATGCTGACAGAGTTAAAAGCGCCATCATGTGGTCCAGAGTAGGGGATTTTCACATATCACTTCTTGGCAATAAGCGTAGTATAATCTCAGAGGTGCGGAAGCCAAAAACCTCTGCAGAACTAACTTTTATAACCTCTTCCTGAACAGCCACCTCTGTTGCTCAGTATGCAGAATAAAAGCTTTCCAAAACAGATTTTAACATGTCTCAAAATACTGTTTGAGAAGTTCCCATCACAGGGGGAAATTGTGGTCTCCTACTTTTGTTGATTTATACATAATACACATACTTCAAATGATAATGTATACAGAGTCCACCAAAAAAATACATACACACTTCAGGAAAAGAAAACTTATATAAATATTTTAATACTAAATTTGTTGAGACATCTTGAGATTTTTACAAGTTACCTTTGGCCTCTACAATAACAAGAGGTGCCATTAGCGTCTAGACATTTATCAGTATGGTGAACTGCTGCTTGGGTAACCTTGGTCATTGAGATTGCTGCATACACGTTTTCAATTTCTTTTCCAAAGGCTGGCAGTGTTGTGGGTTTTCTGCAATATATGACATCCTCTAGGGTCACCCGTGTGAGGATAACACCAACTGTTGAAAAAAGATGGTAGTATGTTTCTTTTCCTGAAGTGTGTATACACTTTTTGACAGACTCTGTATATGTACACACATACATTATTTGAAATATTATTTCAAATAATATATACACATTTGTATATGTGTGTACATACATACACAGTTATTTCTAGTTTTAGATTTGCTAAAATTAAAGCTATTTAATTTATGCCTTAGTGGAAATAAGATGAAACATTTATGAAGGACCATTTTGAAGGTATTCTTTAACTGGGATGGCTACTTATTTTTGTTTTATAAATCAAGCTCCCAGAACTGGATCCAGGGCAGTTTGAATTGTGAAAAAGGGAATGGAAAATACTTAGCATAAAAGAGAAAGCAATTTTAACAAAAAGAATATGAATTTAATCCAAGACAGTATAGAAAAGGATGCAGTGTAACTTGCTGCTCTGTTCTTTCTAAAATAGCACGTAGCAAAAACAAACTGAATTTTTACATTGAACCTTCCATCTAATTCCTGAGTAAATCAAATCTAGTTTTAGTATCTGGTACCATTCTTCCTTTTATAAATGGGGAACCAGAAGGAGTAGTGTCAGTCATAAATAGCATCTAGAAACAAGGTTGAGTATAGTTTTCTTTGCCCGAAGTCAGAAAAATTAAAGGAGAGGAAAATAGTAGTTCATAAAATACGTACAATTTCTGTGCAACGTCTAAAGTAAAGGTGGTTCCTCACAACTTTGTTGGAGTCTTTTTTATGACATTAATATCAACGTGCTGTGGAAAGGTTGAAGACTTTGAAATCCAGCGTAAGTTCGAAACTAGATTTATTACTTGTTAGTTGTGTGATCTTAGGAAGTCAGTTAACTTCTCAAAGCTTCAGTTTCTTTACTATAAAAAATAAAGTTGTAAGTTGTGTGGAGATAAAATAATATGTAAACCACCAAAGATACAATTTAGAAAGATGAAAAAGTGTTGGAGATAAATGGTGGTGATAGTTGCACAACAATGTAAATGTGCTTAAAATAAATGCACTGAACTATATCTGTAAAAATGCATGAAATGGTACATTTAATGTTATAGTACCACAACTTTTAAAATTTTTAGTTTTTGTGCTGTAAATTGAACCCAGAGCCTGGTACTTGCTAAGCACACGCTGCCACTGAGCTACATATACCCCTGGCCCCTTTATCACAATTTTTAAAAAACCCTTGTAGCAGATAGTAGGCACTTATATATGTTAATTTTTCTATTACTTTTAGAAACTAGGTTTTCTTTTAATTTTCAAAAAATATCAGGCCTAGGGCTGGGGATTTAGCTCAGTGGTTAAAGTGCTTGATTAGTGAGCACAAGGGCCTGAGTTCGATCCCCAGCAAAAAAAAAAAAAAAAAAAATCAGGCCTGGTGTAGTGTTATGTATCTGTAGGCCTAGATACTTGGAAGGCAGAGGCAGGAGAAGGACTGCTTGAGTCCAAGAGTTCAAGGGCAGCTTATGTAACATAGTGAGGTCCCATCTCAAAGAAAGAAAAAGAGAATCAAGTTGTGTAGCAGGGGATTTCTCATAAAACTATCTTAAATTGTGTTCATTACAATAACGTTTACATTTTGATTACCCCTTGATAGCCATACTCCAATCTCATTCTTGTTTGGTATTATTCTGCTTTTGAGATCTTAAAATAAGAGCTTTCCGTTTCTAACCACAACCTCCATCTCATCTGCAGCAGTCAGTCTGTTTTCAACCTTGTTTTGACCTCCTGTGTCCCCCAGCTCTGTTCTTCTGGGTTGGCAGACCCTTATTTGTTTTCTTGAGTTCTATTAGCTGCTAAGGTGTTGTCCTCTTGAGACAATCCTTGGTGGTTTCTCCTTTAACGGTTGGCCTTGTCTACCTTCCCAAGCTCCAGTCATTTTGTGTGTGTGTGTCTGTGTGTCTGTGTCTGTATGTCTGTGTGTTTTGGTTGCTGAACATTATTGGGAGGAGTTCTCAAATAAGACCATTAATACTTTAAGTAAACTCTCTCATTTAAAGCAGTCCTCACAGCATCCTTAAGGAAATACTATGTTACCCACTTTATAAATGATTGAACTGAGACTCAGAAAAGTATAGTGATACAGGAAAGGGTAGTTGGCTTATAGAGAGAGATTTGGGGTTTAAACCCAGTAAGTTTGTCTGGCACCAAAGCCTACACCCTGCATTTTTTTGGCCTTGTTCACAATTGTTTCTCACATTTTCTCTTCTTCATTTCATAATGGCTCTCTGATACATTCAGATCTTTTCTGCTCTCTTTATACCTTGAGCCCAACCACCAACTGTAGTAAATAATTTAAGCTACTAATTTACTGAAATAATTGAGGACTTTCAACATTGTCATTCAGCAGTGTCTCTTTCAACATTGTTGTCTTCATATGTACTCTCACTTCACTGTCTCCTCCTTGCTAATACAGCACTCGCCTATTTGTTAGTGATTCAATTCTCTCTCCATGACCTTGCCTTAGGACTTACTCTTCTTCTGTTTTGGCCTCCTTTCATACTGATTCTCTTCCCTTTAAAAAGAAAAAAGAAAAGGACTGATAGACATCCATTAGATTTACCAATTCTGTGGTAATTGGTGATCTTAACAAGAGCCATTTCAGAGGAGTAATGGGTGTAGATTTCAGGAGACAGAGAGTTAATGACTGAATAAAAGATAGGGAATTGGAGATGACGAGTGCAGACTTCTTCAAAAAAAAAGCTTAAAATGAAAAGGGCTGGTGGGTTATTAGATTGAAGGACAGCATTTTGTTTTTGTTTGTTATTAAAGAAATAGGATAGATTTAAGCTTGGTAACATTTTTTAAAGGAGGGGGTATGACAATATATGGATAAAACCCCATAACAAAATCCATAGGGTTAACTTCAAATGCCTTTATATACGAACACCTCTTTTTTTTCCCTTTCTTTTTGAGTAGACTTATTTTCTAGAAGAGCTTTAGGTTGATCATAAAACTGAGCAGACGGTACAGGGAATCCTCTTTTTAGTCAGTGGAAAACAGTAGGGCAAATAGGATAATTAGGATGCGTGGAGAAAGATCTGCCTGAGTAACAGGCAAAAGAAGAATGAAAAATAAATCACGTTGAAGCAATTCACTGCTCATTGGTTTTAATTTCTTAATTTTAGTCTTAGGGACTCTTGAGCTGCAGAAGAATCTCTCGATCAGGGATATTCACTAATGCCTTCATCGTCTATGTCTCCTGATACGTGGTACTAAGAAGGGGTATTATGGAAAAGAATGCTTTAGTTTAGTTGTGCCTTCCACTACTAAGGAGAAGATTGACAAGAGAGCCCATTCTCCATAGTGGCTCCTATGTTTGAACAAAAGATGAGTGTGTTGTCTAGGTAATAGTCCATTATTAATTGATAACATTTAATGATATAGAAAAGTACTTGTGACTCTACCATTTTTGACTGGTAGCCTTGAAATGTCATAATTCAAAGGAATTCTGCTTTCATCTTTCTAATTTGACTAATTGAAAGTTTTTTCAACATCACAAATACTGTTCAGTGGACTCTTTATTTTGGGCCTTAAATGAGATTCATATGCACAGTACCTTACTTTTTCTGTCGTGTACACACAGGCCCATATAAGTAAGTGGGGGGGCGGTATTTAGGTCTATGTATTTTTTAAGTACTGGTATTTGAACTCAGGAAACAATAAGCTACATCCTCAGCCCCTTTTTAAAATTTTAATTTGAAACAGGATCTCGATAAGTTGCTCAAGCTGGCCTCAAACTTTGGATCTTCTTGCTCAGCCTCCTGAGTAGCAGGGATTATAGGCCTGAACCACCATACCTGGCCTTCATGTTTTATTTCTTTTCATCTGTTGTGTTCTGCAGTCTTTAGAAGACACTTACTGGGGACTGGAAGGACATTGACCTGACATGCGTGATGCCTTGACTTTAATCCCCAGCACCACTAAGATAGATAGATAGATAGATAGATAGCAGTTCAGTGTGTTTTGCACTTAGAAGAATATTCCTCCCTTTTTAATATCATCGTGGCCAGATTGTTCCTAGAGTTAAATCACTCGAACTACATACGCGATGTGATCATGACATTATAAATACTATAAACGTTTAAATTTTTTAAAAAATCTGTTCTGGTAAGACACACTGCCAGTAATTGCCCTTAGAGTATCCCTCCTTGCTTTGAGCAGACCTGTCACATCATTCTTGCCACTTCCTGAAGCAGTTCTAGAAGTCCTCTTTGGTGAATGTCTTTGCAGTGAGGGCTGCTGCTGAGTGCCATCCACCACAAAAGCAGTTTTATAAAAACAGTACTATGTATCCTCATCGACCTTATTCACTGGATCTGGTAATGTGTGACTTCTGGCTCTCCTCCAAAGTCAAAATGACTGTGAAAAGTAAATGTTTGAATTGATTTGGGGCATTGAGGCAGCCATGACAGTGCAAACAAACTAAAGATACTCAAGAAAGAAGATTTCCAAAACTGCTTCAGAAAATGGCAAAAATAGTGGCTAAGTGTGTTCAAAGCCAGGGAGAGTGTCTTGAGGGGGATTAATGGCAATGTGTCTTTAATGGATTTTTTTACATTTAAACATTCACTACATTTTTGATCATACCTCCTAGTTCACATTCATAGTACAATATAACTTCTCAGAAATTAAGGTAAAGAGACTTATTGACTGTATGAGTATTATAAACATACTGTAATCTGCCCTCAAGGTGCTTATAGCCTAGATAAGAAACCAGACTTAAACATATGAAAAGTAAAACATTTAGATAACATAGGCCATAAAGGAATACATGATTGATTAATTGTACAGGCAATGAGGATTCTGGAATTTATAAACAAGAGAGTGATTTGCTTTTGTCCATGTTAGTCAAGGAAAACTTTATTGGGTGTGGCACTTAGTTCTGAAAATGAATAAATTTTAGATGACAGATTACAATAGATTTTATTGATGACTTTCACAATACTTTGTCCTTTATTTTTTCTCTTAAGGAAAATATGCTTATTTGAACTATTGTCTTTTAATTATATTTTCTGTTTAATGTAATTATAATAAAAACGTGAAAGCATTTGACCTGTCATTTGCCTTCAGTTGTCTATTTCTGTGTTTTTGTCACAGACAACCTGATTTTCAGCTGCTAAAGGAAGGACAAAGGTATGGTTGAATCAGTATCACTTACCTTCTATATAGCGTTTATGTTAATAGGAACATTAGGAGTGTCCTAGGTGATAAGGAGCTCTTGGGCTTTCTGTGCCGATGCATTATAAGTGTCCTATTCTAGCCTGCAGAAAGAAATATTTAATGTGTTCAGCTTTTTCTTTTGTAATGCTAAAATGATGTGTTTGATCTGTATGATTTATCGTACAGCTGTTCCTACTGTGGAAGCCTAATTGAACCTGTTGAAATATGGCCCAAACACAGCCTCCATCTTAGATTCTGTGTTTCTTTGTCAATTAGATTGTGCCAATTACATTTGTTGAAAGATTGTTATGGTCTTATTTTATGAGATTTCAAGACGTTACTGTATTAGTTATTTAATTCTTTAAAAGAACATCTAAAGCATTAATATAAATTCTAGGTTGTGATTTTTTCCTAAACCTTCCTCATAGTATTGTTTGCCCAGCCTTGGTTGTTTATCAGAACACCTCCTTTAACTCTAAGAATAAATATTCCTAATTATTAGTCACTACCTTAGACATATAGTGTGAAGCCACAAGTAAGACATTTATTTATTGATGCATCTCTTTAATTTATAGCTTCAACCAAGTATAGGAAAAATAAAATATTGACTTAAAATTCTAAAAGAAAGTTTGAAATTTATGAAATTTGAATTGTTCTAATTTTTTAAATTATACTTACTTTTTTTAAAAAACAATTTGATAGTCCCCTATTTGGTTAGATTCTAACTAAAAACATGATACCTAGTACTGAAAAAGTGTGTCATCTTTTCTCCATTCCCATCCATAACCTTGCTATCAGCTTTTTTTCCTCTATCTTTTTATTTTACACTTCCTCACAGCATGTTTCTTGACCCAGAGACTTTGTCATCCCAGTGTTTCAAGTTCTGATATGTGTGTTTGCAATTGAATTGGCAAAGCTACTCTTTGCCTTCACTCTTTCATAATTCTTAATCAAATCTAACCCTAAAATTGAAAAACATAGTCAAAGGGACAGCTGTTGTATTTTTATCATTCTGTTGGAACTCTCAAAAACTTTTTGAATTTAAATTTCTTTCATTGAAAATGTTACCTTGCCAACTTTATTTTCTGATGCTACTTTGTGTTTTTCGTTCTAAGGGATTTTCTGTATATAGCTCAGTCAGAATTGAAAGATGTTTACCCATCTCTTTTCAGCTTTCAAACTTAAACAGAGTTCCTATAATGTATTTTTTGAGAAGCCAGGAATGAAATTTTCAAAAGATAAGCTTTTTAAACATGTTCATATAAAGCAGTCACAAAAATAGACAAAACCCAAGATGAGTCAGTAAGATAGAATTATTAAAGTTTCATTGTCTTGTTTTGCTTTAACCATTTTAAAATAATTGGGGGAATGGGTACAAAGAAGAAAGATGGAAGAACTATGTCAAATATATATTAGATATGGAAAAATTTATAGCTTTTAAACTGTGTATATTAGCACCTATAAATAAGGCTATGCATAGGGAATAAAATTTCTACCTTAAAAGTTACAAATTATAAATACCATGGGATACTTTACCTTCCTGTTACAGTTACTGTTTATCTTTCATTTTACAGTGGCCATTCAGGAGAAGAAGTACAATTATGCAGTAAAGCCATTAAAGCATCAGATATTGATAATCCTGGTCATTTTGAAAAGCAGTATGAATCTAGTTCATCTAGCATTTGCAGTGATAGTAGCAGTGATAATGAACAAGACTTTGTTTCCTCTGTTCTGCCAGAATACAGACCAGATGCAGCGGGTACAGGGCCACAGCTGCACCAAAAAAGCATAATTAAAAAGAAAGCTGCTCAGAAAACTAACTCTACACTCAAAGACGAAGAACAGACAATAGCAGAAGTCACTGAGCAGTTAGGGAGTTGTAAATTAGATAGTCCGGAGAAAGCTGCTGCTTGTGAACTTCGTTTTCAGAAAGTAAATACTCAGATTTCTTCAAATAGTCCTTCACCTGAAACAGTTAAAGCTTCAGGAAAGTTTGAAAACAAATACAGTACGTCAGAAATAACTCTAGTAGGTATAAGTAAGAAAAGTGCTGAGCATTTTAAGAGGAAATTTGCCAAATCAAACCAAGTTTCTAGGTCATCTTCTAGTTCAGTGCAGGTGTATCCTGAAGTTGCGAAGACAAACTTACTTAAAGTTCTGAGGGAGACTTTGATTGAGTGGAAGACAGAAGAAACTTTGAGGTTTTTGTATGGCCAAAATTACACTTCAATATATCTGAAACCTTCAACCTGCCTAGTTAATGAAGAACTTGACGAAGATGATGTAAACTCTGATTCAGATAATCATTCCCTTGCCCTAAGGGAATCTCAGAATAGCCTGGATGAGTCTTTACCTTTCAGAGGCTCAGACACAGCCATTAAGCCACTACCAAGTTATGAGAACTTGAAAAAAGAAACTGAAACATTAAATCTGAGGATCCGGGAATTTTATAGAGGACAATATGTTTTGAATGAAGAAGCCACCATATCACAAGACTCAGAAGAGGTATGTCTTGATGATAAATTTTTCCAGGTTGCTAGCATTTGGAAAATTTACCATAATAGATCATGGACCTGGAAGAAGTATATTAAATGTTAAATTTTCATAAAGCTTCTTTAGTAATTCTGTCTTTTGGTTTAAAATGCTATCTTCACTATTGGCATTACTATTTTATAATTATGTTAAAGTTTGCTCCTGGTAAGTTTTCACAAACATGTAACATATATTTTTCTCTGATTGGTAAGAGTAGACTAGAAAGGTGGATTGTGTTTTCTTTTTCTTTTTCTTTTTCTTTTTTTTGGTGCCAGGGATCAAACTCAGGGATTTGTGCTTGCTAAGCAAGCACTCTAAACACTGAGCTAAATCCCCAGCCCTGGATTGTGTTTTCTTAAAACCTATTTATTCATATAATAAGTGGACACTGAAGAAGCCTATTTCATTATTGTTATGGATTCTTCAGATTTCTGTGTGAGATGTTTGTGTTTTATTTCCAGTGTGACTATATAGTAAAATATACTTAATAGTTGAATAGTAAAATATTTGTCTGGATAATATTTGGCAACCACGCACACTTAAAGTATTATAGATGAAATAATACAGTAAAAGAGACTTGCTGGGAAAATAATGAATATAGAAAATGGAAAGAATGTATTTAGGTTGATTTAAATTTGAATATCTGCTCTGTGATTTACTTGTTTTATGAGAGGTTAGTTTCTTGAGTCTATTTCCTTATCAGTAAATGGAACTATTAATAGCTTGCCTTGCTCAGTTGTTTTAGAAATAATATATATAAAGCACTTATCACAGTGCATGATGTATGATTGGTACTCAGTAATTAGTCATATGTAGAGACTAAATGTATGCTGCTAATATTTAGGAAAAACATTTGTTATTGCTAGTACCCAGTCCTGATTAATAGGTACTATCTGAGAAGTGAAGTTATTTGATATAAGGAAGAATGGGTAATAACCTTGTTTTTACCCAAAACTTTGCTACTAAAGACTTCCAAGTAAGCATGGCTCTAAACTTAAAAATATATTTGAAGATTTGAAAAGAAAATAGAAGAGGAAAAAAAAATAGAAGAGGAAATACAGTAAAATTTCAGAAACTTTTAGCCAGGCATGATGGCACGTGCCTGTAATCCTGGCACTGGAGAGGCTGAGGCAGAAGTATCACTGCAAGTTGAACTCACATATTGGGTTCAAAGCCAGCCTGAACTACATAGCAAGACCCTATCTCAAAAAAAGAAAAGAAATTTATTTTATTTCTATGTAATTTTCCTTGCCTAGCACATACTTGAAAGCACAGTAATTATAGTACTAAACAGCATTCAAAATTTACAGTAAGCTGGGAGAATTGGTGGTATCACACCCTGAGCTCCATATGTACCATTTGTACATCATTTGTTTTTTTATCATTTTTGTGCTTTCAAGAAAAGGGAGTAATACCTGAAATTTATTACTTTTCTTCTATTGCATAATATTTTAAAATTTTTCATTGAAATATAACAGACTACAGCACATTGAACATTCACATATGAATATACCCATGTAGTCAAGACCAAGAAACATATCACAAGTTAACTAGACGTCCACTAATGTCTGTTCTTAATCATTACTTCTTTCTGAAATTAATGACTATTATAACAGCAAATTAGCTTTCCCAGTTTTTGAACAGAACATATTGTTAGGTATCCATTTTATTTTAAGCATGTCATGTTTGTGAGTCATTTGTATTGTATGTAGTTCATTCTTTCCTGGGTGTAGTATTCCATTATATGAATACAGTTGCCCCCCTTCTTTAAGGATGTGTCTCATGACCCCCAGTGAATGCCTGAAACCAGGGAGAGCACCAAATTCTGTGTGTTTTATCCTAAACATATACGCCAATGGTAGCAAATCTATGGTAGGCATGCTGCAGTAGGCTGTATCATTGAAAGTTCTAAAAGGTTTCCCATCACCAATATACACCTGCAATAAGTTTAATTTAGAAATCAGCACACTAAGACATTGACAGCAATACCAGAAGAACAGTTACAACTATATTAAAAGTTACATGAATATAGTCTTTCTCTCTCAAAATATTTTACCATGCTCATCTTTCTTATGATGATGAGAGATGATACAATGCCTGTGTGATATGTGAAGTGAGGTGAAGAATTTCGACATTGTGATGTAGTGTTAGGATACTATTCACTTTCTGATGATGAATCAGGAAGATCATCTGCTTCAGGTGATCCCAGACCATCAAGCCATAATAATAGCAGTCATTGGATGTCAGTAACAGGTGATGTCAGTCATTGGGGATCTTTGATAGTTAATGGTATATTTTGCTGAAACCTTTCGGAAACACATTGTAATCCTTCAGCAGTGATACAGGTGACTTTAATGCTGTGTTCCATTCAAGGATCATATTCTGTAATTTTGTCCTCTAATATCTGTGTGATTTGAAACACTTGAGCAAATTTCGGGAGTCGCAGTATTGCTAATTGCTTCATTTTCTTGATCATCCATTTCTTCTGTAGATGACTCAAAAAGTTCTTCCAGTTCCTTACTCATTTATACTTTTTAATAGTCATTAAATTTCCACTTCATCAAACACATTGGTAAATCCTTTACCATACTGCATGAGTTATTTTCCTAACTTCTGCATCAAACCTCAAGAAGCATTTAAATCATGACTTGACTCACTCTGTAAGTTCTTCCAGTAGGCATTTACAGTTTCTGGTTTCAACTCATCTATTGCACCATTAATGAAATGTTACTGTGTCAGCAATAGCAAATGAGTTCGAGCACTATTATTATGTCCGTATTAGGCTCTGCCTCAATTGCTGATCAAATTCCTGGTGGGTATATGTGGCCTTAGGAAACCCAGTAATACCTTGGTAAAGGGGTTGAAATCAGGAGGTTGTATTTGGAGGTAAAAACACAACTTTGACATTTTCATTTTTATAGCTAACAGATTCAGGACAGCCAGGTACCTTGCCTTTCATTAAATCAGACTTTAATTCCGACCCTTTCTCTTCCAAGTATTTTTACGTTTCTGGGATGAAGCATTAGTAGAACTATTCCACAAACAAGACTGTCACCTTCACTTTCTGATTATGCTGCTAGAACAAGGGCAGAGAAATTCTGCTTTCTTTTCGAGAGTGCATGAGTTCTTACTGCTTGTGTTACATGCCCTAGTTGCCACATACCAGTGTTTATCTGTCCTTCCAAGTTTTATGTGCTGCTGCCACCTTTGCCCTTTTATGAATGTAGGTTCTATTGAGCATCATCATCTAGAAGAGCCCAGTTTCATCACAGTTGAAAACTTGTTTTTGAATGGTGTTTTTTTCTTCTTAATTAACTCTGCCAGAAATTTAGCAATAGCTTCTTCATTGGCAGATGCAACCTGTCTAGTCCAATTCCTGAGTTCAAGGTCTCTTGCAGTAAACAGCTTGGTATCATTCATTTCAGGTATCCCTTGCTGAAGTGTTCATATAGACCTAATGTTTTCTAGCCCAGCAAGTTGCTGGCAGTTGAAACATTTTCTGTTCATGTCTTCTACCTACAATTAACAATATCTTTTCCATCTTTGCTTACTAGTTACCATGCAGTCTGGATGGCGTTGGAGTTAGAGATGTGACAGCAAAACTAGCATGAGTTTCTTTCTCCTTCACAATTCCATGATGATGTTTGTTCTTATATGAGATCTTAGTGGTCTCAGCATACTGTAGTTTTTCTTAAGTCAAGAATTTTCACATTTTCACTTAAAGCACTTCGCAGCTTCTCTTTGGTATATCTGAATTGCTACCATCACTACCCTTGTACTTTAGGGCCATTACTAAACAAAATAAGGGCTACCTGAACACAGGCACTGTGATACTCACCTCAGCTGATCTGGTAATAAAGGACATTTAGACTGTTTTCAGTTTGGTGCTATTATAAGCTTTCTTGTACATGTCTCTCTTAATGTGCATGCAATTCTGAAGGAAATGCAGCTAGTACTAGAATTACTGGATTATAGTATATGTATATATTACAACTAGATAATGCTTAACAATTTTCAAAACTGGTTATTTCAGTTTACAGTTGTACTGCCACTGTATGAGACTTTACTTCCTTGTCAGTATTTGATAGTGTTAGTTTTAGCTATTCTGGTAGAATTGCTTGATGGTTACATTATGTTTGTCTTATAATTAATGAATTGAACATTGTTTCATGCTCATTGCTTGAAATGTTTGCTTATTAGCCATTTGGATAGTCTCTTTTGTGAAATACTTAGTCTTTTTTTCCATTTATCTAGTAGAATATCTGGGGCTTTTTTCTTAATTGGAAGAATTATTTTTTTACTGGAGATCGAATTCAAGGGTTTGCACTGAGCTGTATCCCCAGCCCTTATTTATTTATTATTATTGGTTTTTATTTTGAGAGTCTTGTTAAGTTCCCCACACTGGGCTTGAACCTGCAGTCTTCCCACCTCAGCCCCTCAAGAGTGCTGGGATTACAGGTATGTGCCATTAAACCCAGTTTCTAGAAATCTTTTATGTTTGCAATTTTTAAGTCTTTTTTGTTTTTGTGGTACTGGGGATTGAACCCAGGGGTGAGCTACCTCCCCAGATCCTTTTATTTTTTAGTTTGAGATAAGGTCCTACCAAGTTGCCCAGGTAGGACTTGAATTTGCAGTCGTCCTGCCCTAGCCTTCCTCAGTGCTAAGGTGTGTGCCACTATGCTCAACAGTTTTCAAGCCCTTTTTTGGTTACATGTATTGCAAATATCTTTTACTGGGACTTACCATTTTAATCTTGTAAACAGCCTTTACTCATTTTTCTAATTGTTCCCCTTAGTTACTTCTTTGTGAAACCTTTGCTTGTTCCATATTGTTTTATCTTGTAGTAACTTTTTTCCTTTCATGTTTAGATTTTTTTTTCCTGTATGGTAATAAGTAGGAGTCAGATGTCATTGCTTTCCCATATGTATATCCAGTTTATCCAGCCATGTATTGAAGACTCCTTTTTCCCAGTGCTCTACAGTATGACCCTTGTCACAAATGAGATGTTTATACATACGTGGATTAATTGATCTATCTCTGAATTAACACCACCCTAAGTATAGTAGAACAGATCTCTCCATCTATTACTTTAGGATTGCCCTGGCCATTCTGTACTTTTCTCTTACAGATTTTAGAATCAGTTTATCAATTCAGGGAGGGGAAGAAAGACCACTGGGACTTTCATTAGGATTATAGTTAACTTTGTATTAGATCCATTTGGAGAGAATTGACAGCTTTACATTATAGTTTTCAACTTTTTTTTTTTTTTTTTTGGTGCTGGCGATCAAACTCAGGGCCTTGCACTTGCTAGGCAAGCGGTCTAACCACTGAGCTAAATCCCCAGCCCCTCTTCCATTTACTTTGGTCTGTTTTACTATTGTTCAGTAATGATAGTTTTCTATACGGGGGTCTTGAATATGTTTCATTGCATTTATTCCCAGGTACTTGGTTTTTAAATGTTGTTGTAATTGCCGTCATTAAAATTTTTTTCTAACTGGCTTTTCTGTAGAAAATCACTTTTTGTGTATTGACTTTATTGTCAGTATATGTACTGCCAAGGTGAGCACCTTGACCTCATAGTCAGTACTCTTGGTAAACGCGTTCAAATTGAACAAGTAGTTCTCATAATTTGTCCATAGGGCTGGTGGCTCGCCTGTCATACGCATGAGGCCCTGGGTTTGATCCTCAGTACTGTAGGTTAAAAAAAAAAAATTTTTTATCTGTAAATTCTTCTGAATTGTCTACATAATGTGGTCATTATGTGGGCTTTTTTCCCCCATTCTGATCCTTATTCCCAATCTTGATTTAGTCCACTGGTTTAGACATCTAGGACAGTGGTTTCCTTGTTTCATTCCCTATCTCAGAAGCAAAGCTTTATTTTACCTCTAAGTATATTTGTTGTAGACCTTTTCATAGATCCTCTTTGTCTGATTGTAGAAGTTTTCTTGTTTCTGATTCACTAATAGTTATAAATGGATATTGAATTTTATTAAGTATCTTTCATGTGCCTGTTAAGATGATCATAGTTTTTATAATTAATTGCATTTATTTTTCACTATTAAGTCAACATTATATTTTTTAATAAACCCAACTTGATTGCGATATAATAGCCTTTTTATATAATATAGAATTTGAATCTCTTAATATTTGCCTTCAAATCTTTATACATATTTTCAGAATGAGTGACATTGGCTTCTGAGTCAATCATAGTCCTATCATAAAAAAATTAGTACAAATTAATTTGAAGAAAGATTAATAAAGGAACTCTTTTTAAGCATAAAAATGCAGTCTACTTTGGGAGCCCTCACCACCCCTTTATCCAAAAGAAAAAGGCAGGAACCACCCAAGGTCTTGGACCAAGGAAGCGCTGCATATAGTGGACCAAGCAGGAAAGATTACTGTATGGGAGTGGGGGTAATTTCCTCCACTTGCCACCGAAATTTCTTGTTCTCCTCTGCCAGAACCTGAATAAAAGCCAAAGTGCAAGAAAGCCCATTGATATAGCCCATACAGATCAGCATTCTGATGTACAGAGAAGGAGCTGAGGGGGGATGGGGTGGGGAGAAGTGCATCAGAGTTAATGTATCTGGCATAGTCTATACTTTTCCTTTGTTATAATAATAGCTTTGTCACTTTTGGATTACAATCATTTGGTTAAACAAATTGGGAAATGTTTATTTTCTGGAAATTTTTATGTAAAATTAATGTTATTTGTTTAGATTATTATCCATTAAACTACCACCCATTAAATCTTTCTGTGATTTTCTTCAACTTTTTGTTATGGAAATTATCAGAAACACACAAAGGCAGAACAGTACATTGCTTATTATACAAAGTGTGGTCTATGGAACCTGTAGCATCGGCTTCCCTGGGAGCTTGTTAAGAATGCAGACTCAGCCACACCCTGGGTCTGCCTGATAAGAACCTGCTTTTTAACAAGATCGCCAGAGGTTATGTCTGCACACGAACGTTTCAGAACCACTGTTGTTTTTATTTTGATCTGCTTATTCTATCAATTACTAACAGATGAGTTAAAGTCGTCTCCCACTGTGGCTATGGGTTGGTTATTTTTCCGTTTAACTCTGCCTTTTGCTTCTAATGTCATGTTATCCAGTATAAGTGTGAGTTTGTTACGTCTTCCTGGTAACCTTTCTCTATTAGATTTTTTTTTCCCCTTTTACACTCAGCTTTGTTGACACTAACATTCCTGTGTTTATATATATATATATAATTTTTTTTTTTTTTTTTGGTGCTGGGGATCGAACTCAGGGCCTTGCGCTTGCAAGGCAAGCACTCTAACCACTGAGCTAAATCCCCAGCCCCCTGTGTTAGTATTTTGAAAGACATTCTTTTTATCTGGACTGATAATCTTTGTCCTTTATGTAGAGAATTGTGTCCATTTGCATTTATATCATAATTGGTACATTTAGGTTATGTCTCTTACGTTCTCTCTTTTGATTGTCATTTTATTTAGTTTCTATTATCTTGGTTTTAAACGTTATTTTATTGATCATTACATAGTTACTCTAAAGATTAAAATCTGATTGTTTATCTTACTAAAACCTAGTATAAATTAATACTTCCATTGCTTCTTGGACAGTTAAGTCCTTAGCACCTTTAAATACATTTATCCTCTCTAATGTGCTATTATTGTTTGGTATTTTTATTCTCTCTCTATTTTAGATTCTATAAGATTGTAGCTGATACTCAGTTGAATTTACCCAATTATTTACTCTTTCATTATTTTTTATTCCTTCCTGCATCATCATGTACTCATCTATAATCATTTGCCTTGTACCTAAAGGATATCCTTTACTTCTTTTAGGGTCAGTTTGCTAATAACGAATTTTCTCATTTTTGATTGTTAGAACAGTCTTTATTTCACTTTTACTTTTGAGAGGTATTTTCTGAAGTATTGAGACCTGGGTTAGATCTGAGTTGTTTTCTTTCATCCCCTTGAAAACATCATTCCCTTTTCTTTTGGCTTACATGTGTATTTCTCTTATTGCTACCCTTTGAAAATGTGGGTTTTCTCCCACTAGCTGTTTTTGAGATTTTTCTGTCTTTGTTTACCATCGGTTTTAAAATGTTTTCCTTAGGTGAGATTATATTTAGCCTTTTGACTGTTGCAATATTTGAATCTATGGCTCACTTGTTTTTATCAGTCCTAGAATATCCAAGACATTGTTCCTGCTCCATTTTCCCTCTCTTTTCTATCTCACACTCTAATTACAAATGTTATTCTTTGTTTACTGTATCTTTTAAGTCTCTTACACTCTTTATATCCTTTGCATTGTGTGGGAGAGGTGACTGCTTCATTCTGGATATTTTCTAATTCCCTCCTCTCTTTTCAGTCATTTCTACTATGCTGTTAAGACTGTTCATTGAGCTATTGCTTTTAAATATCATATTTTTCAGTTGTAGGATTTTCATTTGGTTCTTTTATACAGTTTCCAGTTCTCCACTGAAATTTTCAAACTTGTCATTTTTCTTTGGCTATGTTAAACAGTTATTTTAAATGTTGTTTATAATTTCATGATCTGGATTTCCCGACGGTTTGATTTCTATGGGTAAATGTTTCAGATTTTGATTGTATATGTCTTTTAGGTACCAAAAATAGTATGTTAAAAGTTACAGCATAACTTGAGCCACAGGGGGTGTTCTCTTCCTCTTGAATAGATTTGCTCCTAGAGGAAATCCATGTCTAACATGTCTAACATGAGTTTAGCAGTCCCAGATCACCTTAATCTAGTCAGGGTTTGAGATGATTAGAAGATACTATTTGGTTCCTGTAAAAACGAGTCTATTTTCCAAACATTCTTATTCAGAGTATAGTTCTTCCAAGTCCCAGTCTCAAACTTGGAGAGGGTTGCCCATCTCTCTCTTTAGCATGCTATGAACTCTCATTTTTGTTAGAAAAACTCTGCTCAGGTTCTCAGTACCTAATTGCCTCTCTTGGAATTAGTGCCCTCTATTGAATTACCGTTTCCAGGATCTCAGTCCATTACACTTTATTGCCTTGTTAGCTCTCTGATGCTTTCAAACAAATGTGTGGTTTTTTTCCCTCCGACTTTTTCAGTTCTCAGAGGAAGAGTTGATTTGAATTATCTTGTCTGTCATTTGTGGAAGCAGAACTTCCCATAATATATAGTATTTGCTTTTTTTTTTTTCCTTCAAAAAATATTTTTAATAAAGCAAAAGGAAGAGGGGAGGTAAGGGTGAGTAGACATCCAGTCCTATCCAGGCACAGAGAATGGAGAGACAGAGTGACAGGGAAATTCTGAGATCCTTTGGGAAGGGTAAATGGACCATCAGATGGTGGACGGGCACAGGGAGAAAACTCAGGGGCAGTAGAAGAAACAGATGATTGGAGAAGTGCACAAAAACAATTCAGAGCTATTCTACCAAGTTCATTTTAATCTTTAACTCTCCTACATTTGCTCATTTCATGAAGGAGATATTAATGTCCCTGTATACAGATGAGAAAATCAACTTTGAAAAGAGGGCAAATGATTCAGGCAAGTTCACTTTGGCCTAATGGTTGAGTTAATACTCAAATTGAAGTCTAATTTTTTTCCTGCTATACTAGAGACAGAAACCTTAGTGTTAATTAATGTTTGCTCTGCTTATAAAAGGAAGAATGTCATCTTA
>PVJO010023582.1:0-25909 GCA_004026905.1 Hystrix cristata | reverse complement strand
TTTACAAACATGTCTGAGAAGGGCTCAGAAATTTATCCCAGTGAAAATTTTAGTAAGTTAAGTGAAAGAGAAAGAAAATGGTAATTCAAGCAAACCACAGGTCTTATTCATTTTCAAGTATTAAATCATTCTGTTATACATTATTTAAATGCAGGCATTTTACATTTTGAAAGAAGAGAATATCTGAAGATTATATAGTCATTCTATCTATCCTTTGAGAAACAATGACTATACAGAAAAATATTATAAAACAATAACACTTAGAACTCAAAGAGGACTTGAAAAACCATCTAACCTAGTGTTTCCAAATGAAATAGAAATACTACCTATTTTAGTAGTTATAAATTTAAAAGATTCATTAAGAAATATAACTATTTCATCAGATTCATGACTTCACCAATATTTATGATTTATGACAAAGCTTACACAAAAAATCATATTTTAATATAAAGGAAGTTAAGTAATTCTTTTACAAGCAATCAAGATTTTTAGCTCATACGTATTTCTATGTTTATCATGTCCCACTCTCCTTAGAATGTTGACTACATTGGTATGTTCCTCAGTTTTCACTGCTTTGACAAAACACCTGAGGAAAACTACCCTAAGAAGAATTTATTTTGGCTCATGGTTTTGGAGATTTCAGTCCATAATCAGCTGGTTGCATTGCTTTTAGGCTTGTGGTGAAGCAGAAGCATCATGGTGAAAGGACATAATGGAGGAAAACTGCCCACCTCCTGCTAGCCACGAAACAGAAAAAGAGGCAAAGACCCAGAGACAAAGGGGCCAGAGACAAGATATACCTTCAAAGGCACGCCCCAGCAATGTACTTCTTCCTATAAATTCCCATCTCTTTACAGCCCATTCAGCTAATGAACTCACTAGTAGATTAATCCACTTAGAGCCCTAATAATCCAGTCGAGTCCCCAAAGCCCATCAGTTGGCAACCAAGCTTTCAATACCAATAAATCTTTTGGAGGACAGTTTGAATCCCAATCATAACTATGAAGCAGGGACTTTGTCCATGTTGTTCACTGCTACGACCTCAGAACCTAGAATGGTATCTTGCCTACACTGGGTGCTAATTTATTATTTGCTGGCTGTGTGAATTTGAAAGATTAAAAAATACTGTAACTCTATAAACAAAGGTTATAGATCTTTCCATACACGCATGTGTCATTAATTCAACAGAAGTAGCTATTCATTAAACATTTATAAAGTACCTACCATGAAGCAGGCACTGTCATGGCATGAGTGATACAATAGTTGATGAGACAAAACATCTCATTTCTTTTACCAAGCTCATTTTCTATGTAAAAGAAATAAATGCTTACAAACAAATGAGAGAATATGATCAAGTGTATAAGTGCTCTATCAAATATAAGTAAAAGTGCTGCAAGAGGTACATAGGAGGAACACTTTACTAAGACTTGAAAGGAAGGACAATATAGGCTGAAGCTAAAAGATGAATAGGAATTAATTAGTGGAAAACAGTTTATGATTAATTACAAGTGCAGTAAGACCCCAAAGTTAACCTGAGGCAAAAAGACCACACAGAACAGGATACGGAGATGCACACTTGTTCTTCCAGCACTCAGGAGCCTGAGACCAGGAGGATCATGAGTTCAAAGCCAACCTGGGCTACATAGTGAGACTCAGTCTCAAAAAAACCAACATAAATAAGTGAACCATATAGGTGAAGTACCTGTCTTCCCTTACTGTATTCTCTGAATGACTGAGATTTCTATCTAATGTTCTATTTTCAAAGTTCCTTGCTCTTAACTGAGTCTCACTATATTAGTAGCTGATAAAACATTAAGGTACATGGTCCTCCAGAGATATTCTAAGAATGTCTATAAATATCTTCGTATCCTTCTCTTAACTGTAAAAGGGAAAATGGAATACTTTAATAATAACTTATATTGATGTCATTGTTTAGAACACATCTTGGCATACTTCAATCCATGGGCCAGACAACTATTTTCATAAATAAAAGTTTATTGGCACACATCTATGCTCATACATTTGCATACTGTCTTTGGCTCTGTTTGCCCTATAACTATAGAGCTGAGTAGTTGCAACGGATGGGAGGAATAAATTTCAAGAGATTTAATATATAAAAAGGTGATTATAATTAATGGTAGTATATTATATTCTTGAAAAAATGTTAAGAGTGGATTTTATGTGCTGCCACTATAAAAATGATACATATATGAGGTAACATATTTATTGATTAGCTAAATGCAACCATTCCACAACATACATGTACTTCCAAACAAACTGTTGTACATGGTAAAACATGTTATAGTTTAATTTAAAAAATGATAAATAAATAAGCTAATAAGATATTTTCTATATGGTTCTCTATGGAAAATGTTTGCCACACCCTAGTTTATAGCAACTGTGGTTTTATGCTTCAGAACACTCATTCTTTTTCATTTTCCTGATATGTTTGGTCAATTTCTGTACCTACCACTATTTTCAGAAATCTTATATGCTCTCTGTATTTATTTTTCCTTTTAAGATAAACCTTCAATATTTCTGTTAGTGAGACCATGTGATAAACTCCTAGTCTTTGTATATCTCCTCATGCTTTTGTTTTGTTCTTGTGCATAAGTAATAATTTAATTATGTATAAAATTTCAGGTTTACAGTAACCTTCCACTATGGTACTTCTGTCCTTCCTAGGTTTTTTTTTTTTTTTTTAGTTGAAAAATAAGCGTTCTTTTTTTTTTTTAATAATCCTTTGCCTTTTTTTTCTGATATCTTTTAAGATTCTCTCTTTAATCTTGCTACTCTGTAGTCTTATGAGATGTGCCTGGGTAAAGATTCATTTTTTATTTAGCCTGTTTCTCATTTAGAATGTACTTTTAATCCTAGGAAATTTTTTTTAGTTCTGGAAGCTTTTCAACTATTATATTCTGAGAGTCATTTTTTGCCATTCCCTCTATTTCCTTTTCCAGGAGATTTTATGGAATAAATATTAGAAACTCTTAATCTATATTCTCTGTCACTTATTTTATCTTTCAGAAATTTTAAAACCACTATCCCTTAATGCTATATTCTGGATTTTCTCAGAAATATCTTCCAAATAATTAATTTTTTATTTCACCCTGTCAAGTCTAAAACATCCTTCAATTTCAATGAGTAATGAAGGTCTAAACTTTACTCAAGCTCCTAGAGTAATGTCTGAGTCAGGCAGTGCAACTTATTTAAAGCACTTTTCATTTCTTCATCCCACAACAGCTGGACTTCCAGCTGCCTTAGCCTGTTTTAATAGAGAAGATTTAGCAGATTTAATTCAATCCCAATCAAAATACCAATAGTGTATCTTACAGAACTAGAGAAAACATTCTTAGAACTCATTTGGAACCAGAAGAGACCTAGCATAGCAAAAGCAATTCTGGGCAACAAGGGCAAGGCAAGGAGCATCACAATCCCTGATATGAAGTTATACTACAAAGCTACCTGATAAAAACAGCATGATGTGAGCAATTAACAAAAAAAAACAGGCAAATGGACATACAAAAACCAAAATACCTTGAAGATCAATGGAACAGAATAGAAGATGAAGAAAGAATTTCAAGTATACTCAGCTACCTTATCTTTGACAAAGAGGCCAAACATCTTTACTGGAAGAACAATAGCCTTTTCAATAAATGGTACTGTGAAAACTGGCCTTCCACATGTCAAAAATTGAACCTAGACCTAGACCCGCATCTCTCACCATCTACTAAACTAAAATTAAAATGGATCAAAGCTCTAATTAAAACAGAAACATTTAATCTGCAGGAAGATAGACTAGGTAAAACTCTTGAAGACATAGGCACAGACAAAGACTCTATGAACAAAATTCCAACTGCACAGGAAATATTATAAATAATCAACAACTGGGATCCTATCAAATTAAAAAAAAAAAAACTTTTGCACAGCAAAATAAACAACCAACAGAGTGAAGAGACAACCCACAGGATGGGAAACATTTTTTTTCCAGCTATTCCTCAGATAAAGGACTAACATCTAGAAAATATAAAGAACTTAAAAAAAATTGGACTCACCAAATTTAAAGACCCAATCCAAAAGTGGGCACCTAAAATGAATAGACAATTCTCCGATGAAGAAGTACAAACAGCAAACAGATATATGAAACAATGTTCCACATCACTGGTCATTCAAGAAATGCAAACTGAAACAACACCGAGATTCGATGTTACTCCAGAAAGAATGGCTATAATCAAGAAATCAACCAGTAACAAATACTGATGGGGCTGTAGGGGAAAAGGGACCTTCTCTATTGTTGGTGGGCATGTAGACTGGAACAACTGCTATGGAAATTAGTATGGAGATTCCTCAAAAAACTAAAACCAGAGGTTCCATTTGACCCAGCTGTTCCCCTCCTAGGTATCTTCCTGAAAGAGTTAAAAGCATCATACCACAGTGATATATACACTTATGTTTATAGCAGCACAATTTATAATAGCTAAATCTTGGAAGTAGCTCATATCCTCATCAACAGATGAATGGATAAAGAAAACATGGTATTTATATGCAGTGGAGTACTGCTCTTCCATAAAGAATGATAAAGTTGAAAAAGGAAAAAAAGAGAATAGAAGGAAAAAAGAGAAACAATGCATTTGTAAATGGGGAGGGGGAGAAGTGTTGAAGGGAGGGGAAGAGAATGGGGGGAAAAAGAAGTATTAAGATATATTATGTACAGGTACAAATTCTCTATGATGGACGTGATCAAGATGTATGACATTAGGGCTGGGGATTTAGCTCAGTGGTAGAGTGCTTGCCTAGCAAGCACAAGGCCCTGAGTTCAATCTCTAGCACCCCCCCCAAAGATGTTATGATGAATATGTACTAATAACAAAAAGTATACCAAAAAACAACAAAAAAAAGAATTGACTTCAGGTTCGCTTGCCTGTTTATGCTTTTCTTTCATCTTATTTTTAGTTCTCAGAGAGAGACATAATTTTTATAATCACATTTATACATTTTTTGCTTTTCCTTTTCTATGTTTATGTGTCAGAATGCTGTGTTTGAAATAGAGAGATAAATGAAGCATGAAGTTCCCCACCATCTAAATCAAAGGTCACTTTCCAGAAATATTTGTATTTACTAGAGATTAAGAATAAATGCTTTTTGGAGTATAGATGACTATGACCATAATAGGGTCTCTCAAAGCAACATGGCTTGCTACTAGGAATTTCAGGGAAAATCTCAATCTTTATTAAATGTATCATCACATAGAGGATGCCATTCTTTCCAGGATGGACACAATAATCACATGTGCAACCCCCTATCAACTGGGTTATGCTTTCAGTATAACATCATTTGAACTTAATTCCATACCCTTTGTTAATTTAAGTGCTTCCTGAATTGGGGGGTGCTTACATTCCAATGGTTTTCCTTAATTCTGGCCCCTTTCTTCTATGTGTCTTTGCTTTTGTACTGTCCTAGTCTAGGCCAGATAATAATTTTTCGCTTTATTTGGACAAACATGCTTTATTTGGACAAACAAAGCTAAAACCTTTTGACATAAAAACTGAACAAAATGAAACTATTTCTAAAATGAATGTTAGAGAAATCCATGTTTCAAGAACCACACGTGTCCAGAAATGGATACACGTAAAACTAGGAAAGTGTGAATTGGTTAATGTCAGTACATTGATTGTGATATTATATTATAGTGCTGAAACATGTATTTTTGGGGAAACATGGCAAAGTGCAGAACAGAGCTCCTTGTATTATTTTTTAATGACTGCATGTAAACCTATGATTATGTCAATTTTAAAAATGTAAGGAAAAAGTCAGGCATTTTTGCTCCTGAAGAGTTTTTCATTTTTTTCCTGGACTTTCACCCCACATGGTATCCAATCACCTGCCACTATGGTGGCATCTCACTCCTTTTTCTTTCTTTCTCTTCCTCTCTTTTCCAGGATTAAAAAAAAAAAGAAGAAGAAGAAGAAAAGTAAAAACTAGAACATTTATTTATTTTTTGTCATGTAGAACAACCTGGCCATTATCATTCTTTGCCTTGGATAGACCTCAGATCTGTGTCCTCAGTATCTCATCCTCCATTCCTACGGTCTTGCAAATGTTTTTCCTGACAAATTTTGTTCCCAAGAAGAATTCTTTTACCAGTTGCTGAGATAATATATGTTTTACATCTCAAAATGGAAATGTTTACTGTGGCTCTGGAAATACTTGATAAATAACTTAGGTTCTGAGCATGATGATAAGTGGGTTGCAATTCTTTGATTTGTGGGTCTATCTTGCTACTGAGTCACAGCATTAAGAATGTTGTTTGAGTCAGAGGAGAGAATGATACGCAGTTCATGAACAGATAGCAAATGACATTCCTTTTACTATAGCAGATTTTCCAAGCAGTATTAGAATAGAGAGCGAGAAAAACTAATGCTCTGGGATTTTTCTTTGAAAGGCATGAAATCTGGGTAATAATGGTTAATATTTCCTTGATTGCTGCTATGTGCCAGAAAGATCATCTGAGTCTTTTGCATATGATAACTGATTTAAAATCATTATGACAATCCCTTGGAGTAAGTACTACCATTATTCCAATATTTATATTAGGAAACAGAGGCGCAGATTTTTTAAGCATCTTGACTAAGGTCACACAGCTAGTAAATTGGTAATCTACCTCTGGACTATACAATTTTAACACCGTTCTTCTTGATTTGAGTCTTCTACTCAATAGATATGTGACTTAGGTGAGTTGCTTAACTTTCAGTTTCTTCAATATGAAAATATATTGCTATGAGGATTAAATACATTACTACTTGTAAAGGATTTAAAGCGATGACTAACAAAACAAGCATTTAATGCATTCTAGCTGCTGTTATTAGTTGTGATGCCAGTATTGTTTCTGTTATGCTTATTATTTTTGTCTCTCCTATAGCCCTTTAAAATGAAGCCTGCCTGAAGACTGGGAGAAAGGACTTGAACACCAAACTAGGACAAACCAAATTGAGTCACAGAAATTCTCTTATCAGAATAATCGGTGGCTCCATATTAGATTGGGCTTATATTAGATTTAGTTTTATTTAAAACTTGCTTTACAAGTACCTTTAAAAATTTTTGAAAGGATACATTTTTCAGGGCTAATAGAAATTTGGAAAGATAGAGTTCACTGATTAGTAAAGTAATATAAAATAGAGCAACATCTACTGACATATTTCCCTCTATCAGATTTGCAGTAGATTAAAACACTGACAATTCCCCTTTGTCAACACAGTCATATACTGTACGATTTTTTTGGTAAATAATTTAGCTGTATTGATAGATATTTTTAATGTACATCCCCTTTAACCCAGCTTTTCCATTCCCAGAAATGTATCTTAGAGCAACACTTATCTAATTGAACAAAGAAGCACATATAAGACTGTTCCCAGCATTCTTTACATTTGCAAAAAAACTAGAAACAGTTTTAATGTCCATCAAGCCTTCAATACTGTTATGAATATGTGCAGTGCTTTCCTTGCAGGCATCCATACAGCTAAATTTCTGCACTTCAGTAACTAAAAATGCTTTTTATTCATGGACTTGTATATCGTGTTATGAATAAATTGCTGAGTAATTTCAGTGGTTCTATTGTTGTTTTCATAAACCTGAGAAGAATCACCAGAGGTGTTATGATACCATATAAATGTCAAGAGGTGATTGAAAGGAACCATTTTTAGTGTTTAATCATTGCTTACTCTCATTTCTAGGCTATTTTCCCTGCCCCAAGGGTTCAGCAGAATCATGTCTTCTTTTTCAAACAGATTTTTCTCTTTAAAGTTTTTTGTGTTTCGCTCAAACCCTGAGTGTCCTTCATCTCATACCTGAAGGACTTAGTCATTGTCAGATTCCTTCAGTACTAAATAAGAAGGAAAAAGAAGCACCCCAGGGGCTTTGGAGTGGTTCAGTTACACATCTCTGAAAATTCTGACACCTCACCAAACACTATGCAGGCAATTAACGTACAGGAAGAAAGAAATGACCGATGAAAGGCTGGATGATATTTTGTAATAAAAACACAGTATGATCCTCTAGGGAAGAAATAAAAAGGATGTTTTATATGGTCTTCTAAATGCTCAATTAAGCTTGTTTAGCAACTTTTTCCTAATTATGGCATAACCATTCAGAGTAGGCATAATGTTCGTTGCTTTATCTTGGATATTTACAATTGTGTCTGAAAGCCCATTTGTCCTTGAGAGACTAGCAATCAGCAAAGCAGATGATGAAGCTATAAATCTATGGAATCACTTTGCCAAATATCAGTGTCTCAACGTTATGGTGGTGAACACTATTGAATATGTCTCACAATCGCCATTTTTCAGTGGCTTAATCTATACTATCAGTTGTCTTGAAATTTTTTCCTGAAGCTTTGGCTATAAATAACACATCACAAAAGGACAAAGCTGAAAAATGAAAAAAGGTTGGAACAGGTTTTATTTTAAACCTTTCAATTTGTGTACTTCTAAAGCAAGCTTACATAATTGCAATATTTTCTAGCCACTATTTGTGGTTCTGTGCTCTAGAAAGACAGGGGAAAAAAGGCTATGACCATATTTAACTCAGAAAAGCAATAAAAAATTACTTCTGTTGCACTGTCACCTCTTTTTTCTTAGGTATTAGAATTTAAATATGTCCTATCTTGCTACTATGACTGAGAATAAGATCTTGGAGTTGGGGATTTAGCTCAGTGGTAGAGTGCTGGCCTAGCAAGCACAAGGCACTGAGTTCAATCCCCAGTGTAAGTAATAATAGAATATAGAATCTCAACAATTTACTGAAGAAATCTGGTGGATACTGTAAATGTTTGCACCTGAGAACATATTGGATAGACATCAGGATGCCAATTTAAAATAGTTTTACAATTAAGCCCCTTTCTTCTGTCTAATCAAAAATGAAGCTATTCTGTCCCTCATGGCTAAATACTGGTAAACATGTATTTTGATTTATGCTTCAACATGCCAGGCATTTCCCATTAAATGAAATCCATACTAAGGTAGCCAAATATCCAGAATTACTTGCAACTATACCACCAATTATCTTTTACTCATACAGCCAGCTCTCCTGAGTCTTGCTGGAAGCTACAAAAATCTAAAGTAGCAAATTTCAGATTGGTAGAAAATTTAAAATTTAGTGAATCAATTAACACTGTACCTCATCTCAGTACTAAGAAGATACATAGGAAGCAAACAATTTTGTACGTACATCCGGTGTTGCTTGTGACTTTTATGATGTATATTTTATTATGAACCTCATTCAGAGCAGGAAACTGGCAATTAATGCAGTTAAGAAGTTGGAGTCTTGGAAATTACTGTTTGACTATTTTTCTGACTTCCCTGTAAATCCTACAAAATGATTCATCTTGAGCTTGGAAAATGAAATTTTTTTTTTCTGTTCATACCAAGTGATACATTTTTAATATTATCAATAATAATTCTGGTGGAATTAAATCTCCTGCCTATCATTCTTTATAAGTAGAGTCTATTAATTTAAACAAAATGGTGTTACTACTTGAATGTGTTGACCATAACATTTATAAATAAGATTGCTGAATAAATAGTTGAAAAAAAATCTATAAACTAAAGATGTGTATAAGTAAATTAAGTTTTACCTGGATGTTTTATTCACTTTATAAAACACTGTTTTTAAAGTAAGTGACACATTAGGTAGGGTTGCTGAAGTATTTTCTTCCTTACAGTAATCTTGACACCCACATAAATCAATGATTTGGAGTAACTGAGTGCCACTAAAGTTCAGTTGCAAAGAGTAATTTTCAAAAACTTGAAAATTGCAAATAAAAATGAGTTGGATCCTCTAAGATCAGGAATGAGAAAAGGATGCTAACTCTCATCACTTGTATTCAGCATAGTAAAGGATATCTAATCCAGAGTAATAAGGCAGGAGAAATAAAGAAAATGCATTAAAATACCAAGGAAGAAGTTAAATTGTGCTCATTTGCAGTTGACATTATCTTATTAGAAAAACCCTAAACACTCCGAAAACTCTAAAACACTCTAAAAACTCTGAAAAACTCTAAAACACTCTTTAGAACCAGTAAATTATTTCACAAAAGTTGAAGAATATAAAATCCATTACCAGCACAAAAATCTTGGTCCTTCTATATATGGACAAACAACTGTCTGAAAAGGAAATGAAGAAAAGTCTCATTTACTATAGCTACAAAAATATGAAGCATTAGAGAATAACTTAAACAAGAAGATGAGAGACCTAAGCACTAAAAACTAGATGAAAGAAATTGAAGGAAATACAAATAAATGAAAAAAAATTCCCTTTCATAGATTAAATGAATTGATAGTCTTAATTATACTGCCTCACGTGATCTATAGATTCAATGTAGTCCCTAAAAATATTTCTAATGACATATCTTACAGAAAGAAAGCAAAACCCCAAAATACATCTGGACCCGTGAAAGACTTCCACTAATCAAAACAGTCTTGAGAAAACAGAACAAACCTGGCGGCACCACACTACCAGAATTCAAAATATACCTTAAAGCTGTAGTAATCAAAACAGTGCCGTATTGCTATGAAAACATACATGCCAAATGGAACAGGATAATGGACCCAGAAATAAATCCGTGCATTTGTGGTCAATTGATTTGCAACAAAAATGCCAAGAACTCATAATGGAGAAACGATAGTCTCTTCAATAAATGGTGCTAGGAAAACTGGATATGTACATGGATATGTAGAAGAATAAATTATTTCATATATACAAACTAAAGTGGATCAAACATTTAAACATAATACCAAAAACAGTAAAAATACAAAGAGTAACAAAAGAGGGAATGCTGCATGATATTGGTTTGAATAATGATTTTTTTTTTAGAAATGATCCCCAAATCACAGACAACAAAAGCAACAATAGACAGATGGCATTACATTAAACTGAAAAATTTCTGTAAGAAAAGGAAGCAATCAATAGAAAAAAGAGACAACTTATAAAGTGGACAGTGTGCAAGCTATACATCTTACATCATGTTAGCACACAAAATATACAGATGCTCCTAGACTTGCAATGTGTTATAGCCTAACAAATCCACCAAAATTTGGAAATATCATAATTCAAAAATTCAATTAAAACATCAAATTCACCTGCTATGGTTTGAATATTCCCTCTCCAACACTCATGTTGAAATTTAATTGTTATTTGAACAGAATTAAGAAGTGGGACATTTAAGAGGTGATTAGGCTAGGAGAGTTGTGCTTTCAAGAATGAATCAATGTCATTATCACGGACATGGGCCAGTTATTGTGAGAGCAGGTCGTTATGAAAGTGACCCATGACAGGTGTGGTGCTTGTAATCCCAACATGCAGAAGGCTGAGGCAGAAGGATAGCAAGTTCAAAGCCAACTTGAGCTGCATAGTGAGCACAAGGCTGCTCTGGACTACATAATGAGACCCTGTCCTAAAACACCAAAACAAAACAAAGCGAGTTTATATGAGTCTGTAGGCACATGTTTGTAATCCCAGCTACTTGAGAAGTGGAAGCAGAAGGACTGCAATTTAAGACCAGCTTGGGCAACACAGATAGACCTTGTCTCAAAAATAAAAAGGGCTGAAGATGAAGCTCCGTGGTAAAGCACCCCTGAGTTTAATCCCCAGTAATGTAATTTAAAAATGGAGCTTAGCTCTTTCTTTTGTCTTGTTCTCGCATGTGCTTACTTGCCCTTCTACCATGTTATGACAGCATGAAGACTCTCATCAAATACTGTTTCCATTCTGTCAGACTTCCTGCCCGTAAGAACCAAGAGCCAAATGAATCTTTTCTGTTTATAAATTACCCAGATTCGAGTACTCTCTTGTAGGAGCACAAAATGGACTAAGATTCTGTCAAACATCATAGCATAGTCTAGCCTCACTGAAACGTGTTCAGAAGCTACGTGAGCCTACAGTTGGACAAGGTCATATCACACAAAGCTTCTATTATAATAAAATGTTGACTCATCACTGAATACTGTACTGACGGTTAAAAACAAGATGGGTTTCTGGGTAAAATTTCAAAACATTTTGAAGCCAAAAATTGTAAATTGAACTATCTTAAATCAGGGACAATCTGTACATGGGCATCAACTCAATAGCAGCAAAAGCTCCCTCCACACCAACAAAGAGAAGAGTAATCATATGATTTAGTTTAGAGTGAGCATGATCAGACTCAGATGCTAGGAAGAAAGCAGGAATAGTCTAAGTGTGCTGAAAATATCTGGGAAGAAGTTCATTTAGATGTATACACTATTAAAAAAACAATTTAAACTTCTCTCATTTCCTTGAGAGACAAATAGATACACCTTGTGTTTATCACCTGTATGGCTCCCAAGAGAGTTAATTTCAGAGGTTTGTGTCCACAGTGCCTAGGGTCAGAAAATATGCAACTTGATTTAGAAAATCAAGAGTTGCCCTCTTGGGCTGAGTATATTTTCAAGAGACATCCTAAGGAGGTGAGTGTCCTCAGAGAAAATCTCACCATTTTACCCTTATGATGTACATTTGAAATGTATGTTTTGTTACTGCTCAAGTGAATGTATTCATATGTGTTTATGATGTATATAATTAATCTGTTAAAATATTTGCATAGTGAGGGTTTATTACCTCTGAACTAGTATTAATTCATAGTACTCAGAAGATCTGGTTACTGTGTTTCTCTTTCAAGTATTTATTCACAAGCATTTGTCAAGGGGATGAGACTGGGGCATGAAAACCTATGCAAACATATGTTTGGTTTAAAGAAAACAAATTTTCTCAGAGGATTAACAGGACACTATGCTTTATGGAACTCAACCCCTATTGGCTCCATAGAATAAAACAGACTAAAGGCAATCTATTCTTGCTAGAATATCTTAATACAAGTACCAGAAAGTAGCAAAACCTTATTCGGTTACACATTACTGATTGTGAAAGTAACACTTCAATAATTAGAATGAGTCATTTCTGAAACCTAAGACAATAAAAGGCTTCATTACTAGATTTTTCTGAATGACAAATGCATATTCCAGGTAGTTTGTGAATTGTCCTGTATCAATATGTTTGGTATACATAATTTCAATTTTTAGTTTCTTTTTCTTTGAAAAATAGAGAAAAGGCTGGAGGAGACTACCCAATGTACTTCTCCTCCCATTTAACATTAGAGAATATTCTGAATTCCTTTAAAGAATAATGATTAAACCTGTTATATAATGTATCTAAATATAATCAGCTATTTGGCTTATTTTCTTCTTTGTGGAAAAACAAATATGAGATAGACAACAGCATTGTTGGTAATGTCTGTAGGTGGTTAGATTACTACAGCCTAAGAGTTGGGTCAGTTAAGTTCAGCATCAAACTGAAAGTGATATTCTACTGAAGGGCTCTGACCTTGATAATCCTAACACGTTCGTTATCAACTGGAAGAAAGCTATAGAAGGAACATGTATTAATTTGAGGGTGGCATAAAATTTAAGATACTACATAATAATTAAGATTCAAAAGGTTCTGAAATTCAAGAGGTATACTTAATGTCAAATTAAAACATATCTGTACTTAGTAAAGAAAGACTATTCAAAAGGATTATTTCAAAGGGGGTAGGTACTATTGTAAGAAGAAGGACATATGACCATAAGATGTGCAATGCATTTTAAGAATTATTTTAAAGATGTATTTTCTTGTATGGAGATATGGAAAGAGAATATGCAAATAAAAGCTTTCTTGTCATATCCATCTAAAATAGAGCCAAGAGGTCGTGGTGAGAAAATAGGTCATGAAGAGTTGTTCCGGGAATGTCCCACTAGGCCAATCCAGGGAAATAGCCTGCCTTATCTTTAAAACTATATATATATATATATTTTTTTTTTTCTTCTTAGCAACTGTTGATGGAACTGTCAACTATGACCTTAAGAGTAGCTTTACATAGTAACCGGTGTTGCTTGCCAATCAGAGCTTGGCAGCTCTCTCGAGCACTGAAAGTGCCAGTGAATATTTTCATAATAATTTGTATAGATTTCTCTGTTCTAATAGAATCCTCAGTCTTTCTTTTGTCCTCTGAACATTCCAGAGACCACCCAGGCATATGTTCATGCATTCTGAATTACAATCCCGTTCTTTATTTCCAAGTAAAATTTCCTTTACTGAGGTTCTTCTCTATTTTTATTTGAATTTACTGGCTCTGGGGGAAAGAGAGAATCTTTTTGGTTAATAAATATTGTGAGTCAAATGATCTGTAGGGGCAAACAATTCAGCTAATCTCCCTTCCTTGTTTCTTGGTTATATTTTTGCAGTACTGGGGATCAAATGAACACAGGGCACTCTACCACTGATCTACATCCTCAGCAACCCTCCCTACACACCCTTTTTAAATTTTCAGCTGAGATCCTGCTAAATTGTGCAGACTGGCTTTGATCTGGTAATTCTCCTGTTTTAGCTTCCCAAATTATCTTGGATTATGGGTGTATGCCACCATGCCCAGCTTCAACTAAATTTTTATGAGGCAAACAGTGGAAATTTGGAGGTCTCTGACTATTATAGGCTAACTAGGGGGAATATGTGAAAGCCTTACTTAAATCACATAGGGTGGGAAGGGATTTCTTTTTTTCAAAATGTTTTCTGTAATTCACAAGAGTGGGGATTACTTAAACCTTCTCTGCTTTCCAGCAGCACAGAGCTCAAGTAAAATTCAATGTCTATAATGTGTTTCTTTAAAAATCAAGAACTGGAGCTGGGCACAATGCCTGCACAATAATCCCAGCTACTTGGGATGCTGAGGCAGCGGGATAGCAAGTTCGAGGCCAGCCTGAGCAACTAAGGGAAACCATGCCACAATCAATAAATAAAATCCACGGCTGGGGATGTAACATTGTGGTAGTGTTTGCTAGCATGGATGATGCCCCATGTCCTATCCCCAGTACCACAAAGGAAAAAAGAAGGAAAAGTCAAGGCAGTAAGATATCTAGGGATAGAATGGTGGTCTTCAAGCCTAAGGTTATATGAAAAAATCAGGATATTTTAGTTGTTTTGCATCATCAGTGTGATGTTATGGAGTGAAGCAAGGACAATTTTACCCTACATCAAATGTCTTGTATAAAGTATATAAGGTGAAGGATTTAATAATCAGTTGTGAATTGTGCTTCACAGACCATGTCTGAAACAACATGTTCAGATCTGTATGCGTGTCGCAACCTTTAAAATTTTAATTCTTCCATTATCTCTGTCTATAAAATAAATAGACCTTTTTTTTAAAATATCTGAAGAACTGTCTAGTGAAAGTGGGGCTACATGTGTATCGTTTGTAGCTTCTGTGAGTGGAAGTAAAATTAATAATTAGAAATTATGAAGGCAGATTCCTGCTCAACCGAAGAAAGAATATTGTTTCCTTCTCTTGCTCCAGAAGAGTTTCAGTTATTGGAGCTATCCAAACAGAACTGTATGTTCACCAGCTGACGTATTATAGAGGGCATTCTGCAGTAGATAGGTGGTTTGCTCTCATTTCCCAGGTCCCTTCCCAGCAATATGGTCCTGCAACTCTTCCAGCTGACCACTTCATTCTGCTTCCAATTCATCTTTCTCAGAAAGACTATCCTTCCACCTCTGTAGTGGATGCAAACAGAGTTATCTTCTGCAGCCCAAGCACTTATGATGGGAAAGTATCAGCTTTGAGAAAATGTATTTCACCTTAGATGACAATTGATAAAGTGACAGGGATATTAGAGACCATGTTCCTTAGACACTAGTCCCTCTATATTTTAGAGCCCCTGGTCTTCTATGACAGATAAAAACAGGGCAATTCCTTTGCTTCTTTTTTTCCCCCCTCAACAGGCTGATTGAAATATTTGTGTTTATTTCCATAGTGAATGTCTCTTTTGTTGGTTATGAAGGGTAGCAAAACTGCTACCCAAACATGCAACTCTAGCCAAAGTATTATTTTGAGCTGAAGCCAATAAAGAAGAAGCAGGTACAAGAAAAGCTCCCTGTCCTTCCTGTTTGCCCAAAAGCAGGACATAACTTTATAAAGGTGTCTTTCCTCCCTTTTTTTCTAGGAAGGACAACAGTTAATCACCAGAGAATTCTAGACCCTTTTCAGCCCACAGATGGCATCAGAGGAAACTACATAGCAAACTTTACTAACTAGTCCTTATCTTCCATTAGTTCTCCCAAATATTTGCCTTCCCACAACTTACTTCTCCTAGAAGTTCAAAATTCTTTGTCTTACCATGTATCTACATAATGAACTGTTTTTTTTAAAGATGCTATATAACTCCATTATAACCACACTTTGAGTCACCCAACATCTCCCATATGTTTGTGTGATGCACATATTGCTAAACTTATGTATTTCTTTTGTTAATCAGTCTTTTGTCAGTCAAACTGCAGGGCCCCAACCAAAGAACTTGTCTGTCCAAAGGAAAAATTATTTTGCTCTTTTACTACCAGTTGCATATACACATTTTCGTATAGGTAAAATTGATCTTCAAGCACATTTTTCTGATTTAAAGGTTTTACCTAATATGCAGAGTGGAGGGTTCTTACTTGGGCCTCACACCAAAGGCAATAATCTTTGTGGGGGTCATAGTTTCTCATGGGAATCTTGAAGATATATACAGACAATTAATCCCCAATAACACTTCTGTGGATATGAACACTCGTAACTACCCTTAAGAGATTTTTATACACATGAGGAAATTAGACTCAGTAACAGTTTAAAGAGTTGAGAATGAGGTACTTAGGAAAGTGGTAGAATCACCTTCATGGCTACATTTAATTACTGGGAGACATTCCAAAAACTAATCTCTACTACTTAGAATTCTGAGTTTGGGTTAATTGACCCCTGAGGCTGTTCCAGCGCTAAATCTTTGGTATTAAATTGCACATACCAAGGGAGTAAATCACTTTTATATGGATGTGGATGGATCATAAAGCAATAAAAATGCTAATGCTCTGGAGACAAATCCAGAGCTTTGTAGTGGTCAGGTTGCTTTTGGACCTCAGTGGGAGCCGCTCAACTACGGTGTATGAATCGGATTTTCCCGACTGTCAGTTGTCTGATTCCACGATGAAGCTGGCTTCTGGAAGATATGTAATTTATTTTTTTTTTCAATAGAATTGTTATATTCTTGGTCAGGGAGGGCCACCAAATGAGACTCTTTCTTGTATCTTTATCTACAAACTATTTCATACATAGAGAATTTTCTATTTAAAAAGTATGCAGATAAGTATTGCAATGCTTTTTCCAATATAGATGCAATACTTTGGCTGTAGCTTTCTTTCTCATACCGTGCCCTAACTCCTTATGTTGGAAGGTGAATCCTTTGTATTTAATCTTGTTCCTTTCCTGTACAAGGTGGTGGATAAATCATAGATTCAAAAGACTTTGTTACAAATAAGGAAACTGAGGCCTGGAGGGGCTAACTCAGGGCATTACCCTAGGTCACTCAGCTAATCATATTAAAGAGGCACCTTTAGCTGTGTGCTTTTTACTCTACTTCAAGCTGTCCGGAGAATCCTATTCATCTTTGGTGCTTTACCCTTCAATTCCCCAGGCCTTCATTAGCGTGCAATTCTACACAAATCTGGCCTTTTCATCTAACATTTTTCCCTTTAACATCTTCAACCAATTAATATAAATAAATGAAAATACAAACGTTTCTTGGAATACTTAACAGGATGATGCAGATGACCTTGAATAGGGAGTGCCTGACATTTGATGAAAACCTGGAATGGCAAACAGGAAAAAAAAAATTTCTTGAGTTGTATTTAACTTGCTTTCTTCTTTGGTGTTTTTTTTTTTTTTTTTGAGGGAGCAGGGTCACCCTATTTGATCTCTCAAGATTTAAAAAAAAAAAATCATAGTAAAATAGAAATTTTTCTGTCAACGTGAGCTGCTTTTGATATGTCCTGCAGAGTTCCCCCTTCTCAGCTACAGTCCTTGTACATAAAGTTCGGTGATCAAAAGCTTCTGATAATGACTGCCACATATTTTGATGATATGAAGGTGAGAAAATTCACATAAATCATTGGCTTTGTCTGCTATAATTTTCCTTATATGAGGCTGGTGATTAGAAGAGTGTTATTGTTAATTGCCTCCCCCTGAAATGTGCTACCACTGGTTTGTGACCATTGAAAGTGGGCTCAATTCCTGGAGATTATGAAAATCCTAGAACACTGAAGATTCCAAACTAAGAAGACAGGTAATTTCCCTCCCTCCATAAAATCATAACTCTGCATCTTCGCTCCCTTACTTCAGAGAAAAATGTTTGCTTTTTCCACACCCAGATCTACCACTGCCCTTAGATTTTTTTTTGTACCCACCAGAATGGTGCTTTGGTATGTTGATTACTTTAATTGAAGGCACTTGGGATTAGCAGGGGATGGCAGAGGCTTTTTCTTTATCCTTTTTGACTCAAGATTTATCAGAAAGAATTCAAAGGTTTTGGGATGGTCTTCTCCAGGTGTCTTATCACCTGAACAAGGCTGACTTATATCACAGGAAAGAAGGAAATACCTTGTCCAAAGAGACTAGGGATAGCATGTCACTGATTCTTCTCAGGGCTGCTGCCTGAGAGATTTGATCTGTATAGAAATGCAACATTTTTTTCCTCCCCTCTCCCTCCTATAACCTGTCACTACCTGCCTCTCTCAGATCTAAGTCCTGATTTCTTTCTGTTAGCTAAGGTTACTATTATACTTTAGAGATAGTATGAATTCAGTTCCAGATCACTGAACGAAAGGAAATATGTCAATAAAGCAAATTGCATGAATATTTTGGTTTCCAAGGGCATGTAAAAGTTATCCTTACACTATCCTCTAGTCTTTTAACCATTCAATAGCATTATGTCTAAAATACAATGTAATATTTGAATTTTAAAATAATTTATTGTTAAAATGCTAATGATTCTGAGGCTTCAGCAAGTCCTAATTTTTGCTGGTGGGGAGGGTCTTGCCTCAATGTTGGTGGCTGCTGACAGACCAGCGTAGCAATATCTTAAGGTTGGTGTGACTAGGACAATTTCTTAAAAATAAGACAGCGATGAATTTTGCTGCACTGTTTGACTCTTTGTTCTACAAAAGATTTCTCTCTAGTTTTTGCTGCTGTTTGATAGCATTTTCCCACAGTAGAAATCTTATTATCTTCAGGCCTCTCAAACTCTGAGGCTGCTTTATGGACTAATATTATATGCTATTCTACATCCTTTGTTGTCATTTCAGCGGTGATCATCAGGAGGAGATTCCATCAGAGGAAACCCTTTCTTTGCTCATCCATAAGCAGTGGCTCCTCATTCTTTAGTTTGATTAGGAGATTGCTGCAGTTCAGTCACATATTCAGGCTCCACTTCCAGTTCTGACTCATTTGCCATTTCCCACACCTGCAGTTACTTCCTCCTAAAGGTCTTAAATACCCTCAAAATTATCCATAAGGATCAGAATCAACTTTTTCCAAATTCTTGATAATGCTCATATTTTGACCTCCTCCTATGAATGTTCTTAATGGCATCTAGAATAGTGAGTCCTTTTCAGTAGTTTTTTAATTTACTTTGCACAGCTCCATTAGAGGAATCACTATCCATGGCAGGTAGAGCCTTATAATATACATTTCTTAAATGATAAGACTCAAAAGTTAAAATTATTCCTTGACCCATGGGCTGAAGAATGGGTTGTTGTATTTGCAGGGGTGAAAACCTTAATCTTGCTGTACATCTCTGTCAGAGCTCATGGGTACATTGTCAGTGGGCAGTAATATTTTGAAAGGAATATTTTTTGTGAGCAGTAGGTCTTAACAATGGGCTTAAAATATTCAGTAAACTATGTTATAAACAGATGTTCTGTCATCAGTGAACCATGTTGTAAACAGATATTCTGTCAGGCTTCATCTTTGCATTTATAGTACACAGTTAAGGTAAATTTGGTGAAATTCATAAGGGCCCTAGAATTTTTGGAATGGTGAATGAAGCTTCAATTTAAAGTCACTAGCTGCAAAAAAAAAAATAAATAAAAAATATTTAAAAAAGTCATTAGCTGCAATGCCCTTAACAAGAAAGTTAGCCTCTTTTTAGAAACTTATAAGCCAGGCATTGATTTCTTTCTAGCTATTAAAATTCTTGGTGACAACTTCTTCCATTTATGCTGTTTCATCTATACTGAAAATCTGTTGTTCAAAATAGCCACCTTGCCCATTACCTTAGCTAGATGTTCCGTGTAACTTGCAGCTTTTATAGCACCCACTGCTTCACTTTGCACTTTTATGTTATGGATTTGGCTTCTTTCTTTACACACCATGAACCAATCTCTGTCAGCTTCAGACTTTTTCCATGAAGCTTCCTCACCTCTCTCAGCCTTCACAGAATTGGACACAGTTAGGGCCTTGCTTTGGGTTAAGCTTTAGTTTAAGGGAATCTTGTGTCTGGTTTGATCTTCTATTTGGATCATTAAAACTGTCTACTATCAGCAATAATACTATTTTACTTTATCATTCATGTGTTCACTGGAGCAATAACTTTAAGTTCCTTCAAGAATGTTTCCTTTACATTTCTAAAATGACTGTTTTGAGGCAAGAGGATTAACTTTTGTCTTATCTCTGTGCTCCACATGCTTTCCTCACAAAGCTTAATCATTTATAGGTTTGCCATTAATTAATTTAGTTTTTAGGTGGGGCTCTGCGGATGTTGCCCAGGTTAGTCTTGATCTCATGGTCCTGCTGCCTTATAGACTCCTGAGTATCTGAGATTAGAGATGTGTGCTACCATATCTGTGTCATTTATCTTTTGATTTAAAGTGAGAGATGTATGACTTGTCCTTTCATTGAATGTTTAGAGACCATTCTAGGGTTATTGACAGGGATAATTTCAATATTATGTGTCTCAGGGAATTAGGAGATCTAAGAACAAGGAGAGAGACTAGGGAACTACTGGTGGATGGACCAATAAAAATACACACTATTATCAATTTTCATCTCCTATGAATACAGTTTGTTGTGTCCCCAAACACACAATTGTAGTAGAAATTTCATGTATATATGAAAAAATTTGAAATATTGTGAGAATCGCCAAAATGTGACAGAGACACAAAGTAAGCACATGGTGTTTGTAAAATTGTGCCAATAGTATTGCTCAATGCATAGCTGCCATGAATCTTCAATTTGTGAAAATCACAATATCTCTGAAGTGTGTAAAATTAATTGCAATAAAACAAGGTATACCTTATATACATTAGAATAATCTGCATATGCCTATGATCAATTTGTGTTCATTTTCTCCTATTGATATGTTTATCAGTTTATTCCAGAGACTTCAATTATGAAAATTTCAGAGAATAGAGGTGAAGTTTAAAGTTCTCCCTTACACCATCACTACGTCTCTCCTACTCTATAATCTTGCTCCTTCAATGTGTCCATTCTTTTGCATATTCAATGCTCTCTTCCTATGTGGACTTTTACCCGCAGCTTGAAAACTTTTTCACATTTCTCCACATAAAAATAGAAAATAAAATATTTTTAATGATATCTCCTGTGAGGGCAGATTAAATGTATAACAACAGGCTTAGTTTTCCCTTTTGAAAATAGAAAATAGATTTTTTTCCTCCCCCTTTTTGTTTCAGAATATCATTGTCCTTTTCAATTCTATATAAATCTTCATTGCAACTAAATAATATCCTCATAAATCTCCCACATCAGGAATATTTCTTCATGGACCTAGGAGCTGTCTTTTTTGGTAGTGGGTGTTGAATCCAGAGCCTCACAGATGGTAGGCAAGTGTTCTACCACTAAGCTACATCTCCAGCCTTGAGTAATCCTTCTTTTTCAAAGGTAAACATCATGAAAGTAACTCCTTTGCCTTGTGTTAGAGCCTAACTTCAGTGATGGCTTCCCTCCAATTTATAAAACTATTTTCTTCTGTTAAGATATGGGAAGTTTACCCTCCCACATAGAGACAATCAACTGATAAAGGTGGTCTTTTCAGTTTCCTTAATGAAGACATGATGTATTATATGTGACAAAAGGTACTATTATGATCTCATACCTGAGGACTAGTTAGGGATTATTTCAAAAATTGTATATAAACAAGTTGTACATGCTTAACAATAAAAATGATAAAAATTTCTGTCTTTACAATGTCTTAGCGGATTATCTCTGCTATGAATCACATGCTGTTTTATGCTCATTTAATAAAATTTTTTTGGTTTCTACTACCTTTGTGAAAAGGCTTTCTGAATTTAGAGATTTCAGTGCTTTTAATCTCATGTCTCCAACAGTCTTAATTTATCTAACTTAATTCCATTCTTTTAGCAGCAAACTTCTTAAAGGTATGATCTACAATGAACTGTGGTTCCATTTGGTTTATTCACTAGTTCAGTGGTGTTATGGCTCAAATCTAGATGTACCCACAAAGCCTCATGCACTCATGGGTAGGGCTTTTGGGAGTGACTGGATCATGGGTATGTGATACTGGATCAGTCTACTGATTGATCTAGCATAGTTCTGTGTGTGAATCTTGGATTTACTGAAGAGGCAAGACCTATCCTGGGAGTGAGTAGCACCAACCAATAGGCTTGTAGCCTGGATGGGATAAAAAGGGAAAGGAGAAGGAAGTCCACTGCTTCCTGCCAGCCATGGCATGGACTGGTTCTCCTTTGTCATGCCCTTCTGTCATGCTGCCAACCTGGAGCCAGCCAACTGTGGAGTGAAACTTCTACTAACTGTAGGCTAAAATAAGCTTTTTTTCCTTTAATTTGTAGGTGTCAGGTATCGTGTCCCAGCAACTATTTTGAAGACAAGAGGTAGATGAATTAAAGAATATAAAGAGCTGAGATTTAACTCCTTCTCTACTATTTCCCTTCAAGAAATGTCATCACAGAATCTGGCAAACACTCTCTCCTGATCAAGTTTTTTTGAGAGGCCCCTTTTGTCACCAACTCTGTGGTTCCCATATTGTATAGCAGAAGAATCAGGCAGAGACACAATAATAAAGGAGCAAATCTCTTTATTCTATTTGAGCACAAGGAAGATGGCAAATAGGGACCGAAATCCTAAGCTGATTCAAACAAAAGGACAGGAAAGTGTAGTTTTATAATAATCCTAGAGTAGTCAGGGTCTACTGTAGAAGTGGACTTCCAGTCCTCCTCAGGCAATGATGCATGTCTCAACATCTTAAGTCTTTACTAAGGGGTGTGCATTTTACAGTGACAATGCAATGACTGTAGGTTACTTTAGAGACTATTTTATGCATGTACTTGCCCCTTATGGTCAGAAGGGCCGAAGCCCTAACATTTTTCTAAAGTAAGATATCATTCTGTCTTAATAGGTCTAATTAATAATTAGGTTAACTACTGCAATTTTTCTATATTTTATTTTTATTTGCTTTCTTTTATTTTGTCTTAACTTCCTGACATATCTGCTGACTTCATAGTTATTAAAGAGTAACTTGCCTCCTCAGTCTCCCATATCCTGGTGCTTTTTACTAATCTCATATCCCTTCAGGTGTTAGCAACTCTCTAATGTTGAGGCCCATTTTCATCTAGGCCTCATCTTAGGTCTGTATTCAACTTGCCTAGTCCAGTTGTAGCAAGAAACCTGTGAAGTCACTGTAGAGGAGGAAAAATAATTTTCTCTCCATGTTTCATAGTTCTTAGTTGGAAAGACCTTTGTACCAAAATGATTAACAAGAAAAAACAAATAAACAGAAGTATATTAACGTGTATCCCTCATGTGTACCTGGGTGATTCCCAGAGAAATGAGTAAATCTCAAGTGGCTTTGAATTCAGGCTTAACTCCTATCATCAATTGAAACAAAGCAAAAGGGGTGTTGAGGGGGTCAGTAAAAAAGAGGTGACCAGGAAGGATAGGCTTAAATAAGGTTAAGATTTATTATCAAGGTTTGAATCAGTACCTTCTCCGTTGATATGTCTCTAGTGATTTATGGTCATTCTTTTCATCCTGATGCAGAGAGGGAGATGCTCTCGTTCTTAATGATGTAAAGGTCCCTTACCACATGGTAACTTCTACTATTTTTAGAGATTCTCCTGAGTCTTAAGTTTCTTAATCAAATCTAAATAATCTTTATGCCAAAAGAAGCATTTTGGGGGGTAAAATATTCTTATCTCCTATATTTTTATTTTAGGATGGCATATTTTGGTCTCCTATCTCTCTTTAGAGAAAATGCTCTATCCTTGGTATCTGATCACCTTTGTTATCTAATCAAATTCCTCATCTCCTTATCTTGATATCAAATTGTTTAGACCTAACTTCAACAAGAATTCTATTAAGTCAACCTAGCAAGAATTTCCCTGTCATTGATGTTTCCTTTTAGTAATTTTTCATCCACTAGCCCTCGTCTCTCATGCTGTTCCTTACTTATAAATTTTCACTTGTCCTTCTGTGTTCAGTTTTGAGCCCAGTTCTGTACAGAGGTCTCTTTTTCCCTATTACAGTAGATTTTAATGAAAATCTGTTTTTATTGCTTTAATTGCTGTCAGGCTCTGGTTTTCTTTAACATTTCCTCAAAATGTAAAATACGGAGAATACTACCAAATATACTGATTCATATGTGGAATCTAAAAAAGATAATCTCATGGAAGTACAGAGTGGGACAGTGGTTGCCAGACTGTAAAGGGCATGAGGAAAGGAGGATAGAGAATATTTGGTTATGTGGTACAAATATACAATTAGATAAGATTAAGCTCTAGTATTCTACAGCAGAGCAAGGTTTGGGTAGTTAACAAAAATTTATGAAATACTTCACAATAGGTAATGGAAAGGATATTGAGTATTTTCAAACCAAAGATATGATAAGTATTTGACCTTGATGTGGACATTATACTTTGTATATATACATCGATACATCACACTGTACCATACAATATATTCAATTATTTTGTGTCAATTAAAATAAAATAATGCTTTTCTACAGACGTGCAGTGAGACATAAATGACATCATGTAGGTGGAGAACTTAGTATTTATTAAAAATTACTAGTATATAAGCTATCCCCCATTCACAGAATTCAGTGCTTTTTGAAATCTCTCCAAACTCTCTAGGCCTCCTCTGGCTATTTATCATCTCTTTTTTGAAATTGTCTCTTTCCTCAGCCCCTATTACATTGCATTCTCTGAATCTTTTATTGCCTCTTTGGTTTTTCTTTCTCCTCCTTCCCTTTTCTCATGTCCTAAGGGTGATATAAGTATGAGGTTTGGCTCTTCTCTCCTTATACTCATCCTATAGAGGCTCATCCAGTGTCAAGGACTACAAGTCTACCTTCTATGCAAATGCATTTCAGAGTGGAGCATAGCACATGACACTTAATGGCCATTCAATAAACTTTTGTCGAATGTCTGAATTCTACATCTCTCCCAAATATTCTGAAGACATGCTGAGTTGGGTATCTCTACCTGGACGTTATGCCCCATCTCTACTCCTTTATCTTTTTGTGTGTTTTCTTTCTTTTTACAGTGGAAACACCTCTTAATCACACAGATTTAAAATTTGAAATCATCTTTGACTTCTCCTGCGCCCTTGCCCATATAGCCAGTCACTTTACAAGTCGCATCAACTTTAACGGCACATAATTTGTAGGATATTTGCTACTAACAATGATTGCAGCTTTTAACTTTCTAGAAACTAAAAGTTAAAATAATTAATCCTTTCATTTGTTTTTGCATACCAATACTTGTAAGTTATTTTAGAAAGATTAGCAAAATAGTTTCTTTCTTTTTTCTCTCTTTTTTTCTTTTTTTCTTTTTTTATTCAATTTTATTTACCAAGAACACGTATTGGTGCAATGTATACATAGTGATCACATTCATCATAGTAAATAAGGACAAAAAATTATAATAGGTACTGTGTAAAAGAAAGGTAATATTCAATAGGGAGGAGAATTAGAAAGGGAGGAGGGGGAAAAGAAGGAAAGGAAAAAGAAAA
>PVJO010023581.1:0-25899 GCA_004026905.1 Hystrix cristata | reverse complement strand
GCGGGTCAGCAGCTCGGGAGGCAGGGATCGCCGCAGGGCTGGGTGAAGGTGGTGAGGCCGATGGTCTCCAGGCCTGGCACGGGCTGGGAGGAGTTCAGCAGGAAGCAGGTGGGCACGTAGGGCTGAGGAACGTGGCAGGGTGGGGGACAGTCGTCGCAGCAGGTGGGCTCCAGTTGCCAGACGGTGTGCGGGCAGGTGCTGGGCAGGCAGACCCCGCAGCGGCAGGACTTGTCCGAGGAGCAGATGGTGGTGGCCGGGCCGGAGGGGACGCTGCAGCAGCGGGCGGCGTAGCACGCCATGGTTCCGGGAGTCTGGTTTGCTTTGGGTTTCTTAGGAAGATGAGGTTTCTGAGGTTCAAATGCCTCCTTCTCTCACTTTGGGGCTTTTATATGCCTGGCCGAGTGGGTTGAGCCCAACCAGAAGGCTTTCCATCCTTAGTTTTGTTTATGGCATTCTTTTCCACTATGATTTTGTAATCATTTTGGAATTTTCTTGTCTATTAAGAGTTCCTGCCCTTGTTAAACTCATCAACTTTTTGACTCATTGACTTGTTAATTTTGTCACAAGATCATCACATTTTATCTTTACAGGGTTCTGGTAGGCCCAACCTTGCACAGACTATGTTGATCAATCCAAGTGACCATTCAGCTGTGTTTACAGGTTAAAGCCATCTTGTTTTTTCCTCCTTCATTTTAAACAGCATGCACACTATGACACAAGTTCTAATTTTAGAGCAAACAACACAAATGGTTAATTGGGTCATTTTCAATTCAATAAAGTCAAGAAGGATATGGTCACTTACAGATGAATGTTTCATTGGATTACTCTATGCATCTCAAACTTATTTGTCATGTTTGTCTTATTTACTGATGATATATTCAGGATCTAGGGAGCAAGCAAGGTGACAATGTTGCAATCCTTTATTAAATGTGCCACTCAAAGAAAACCAGATCAGTCTTCATCTTTATGTGAGTGATGCACATACTTTCAAATAAGAGGAAACAGAACCAGAAGGAGAAATCACCAGATTCACAGAATAACAGTGGCTTTTGGACGCAGCCCCGATCTAATGCAGTATAGAGCTATGACATTCATGTAAATCAGTTTGTCTTGGACCTACTTCCTACTTAGTGTATTTATTTGTTTTCATCTCTTGGATCATCATCTACATTACTAATTCTTTTGAGGAATGCCTTATGCAACATTCTCCTCTTCGACTGGTCTTGATTTGCCTTCCTGCAGGCTGGCAGACGAAGGAGTTGGACTGGATAATCTCCAGTGTGTAAAGTCTGTACTCTGACATCTCCACACGCCTCCTCGGCACAAAACCATTCAGCTGGTGGAATCCAGCTTCCATAATTTCTTAAATGGCAAATGGCTGTTGAATAAACATGAAGTACGGATTCCTTGCTGAGTAGTTTTTGAGAGGATGTTATCAGAAACTAATATGATCTTTAAAAGGAGAGAAAGATGGCCGAAAAATACCACTAGAAAACAATGCATGTCATCAGTAAGAGTCAGACATTCTATGTCAACAGAGCCCATGAGTGCAGTTGGTTTGCTTGGGGCTTAAATATTGATATTCATTTTAAGGCGCATTGGATAAAAATGAAGGTAAGCTTTCTGGGTACTTCGCACCTCTGTGACCCCGCTATGTGGTTTCTTTGGCTTAAGATACCCTTCAACGTTTGAGTCTCTCCTTCTCAAATCTTACTCATTCCTCCAGCTTCGGTGCAAATATCTCCATAAAGAAATGAGGGGATTTTTCTAGACGTTTTCCTTTTCCTCTCTGTCCTCCCACGTGGACATTGCGTTCTGGTGTGTATTACAGCTTCACTTGCCTTTGGCTTTCTCTCCGATACAAACTCATTGAAAGCGGAAATTATATCTTAATTTTGTCTTTCAAGCACCTGGGACTATGCCTGCAACACAGTAGGCACTCGGTAAATATCTATTGAACTGGATTAAATTACAGATTAGAATGTGTGTTGATACTAACTCATTTCCAACTTCCTTCTCTCTTAAAGGACACGTGCATTTATTAAACAGTCAGGAAAAAATTACAGGTAGGTTATAATCTGAGAATTAAAAAAATTCTCAGCTTAGAGTGAATGTATTTTATTACTCACACGGGTTTTTTTTTTTTCCAAATCTCCACATGTCCTTGGGGGACTTCCTCTGGGCCATGCGATTTATGCCGATGGCCTGAGAAAGCGTAATTCTGCCGGTTGTATTTAAGGCTTCACAATGCCTGGGTCGGGAGTCCTTGGTTAATTATAGCATTAAACGTGAAGAAGGTATATGGTTGGGGAGTAGTGCTGTTTATTTACTCTTAAAGCAAGGAGATTCCCGGTAGCATTGTTTCCTACTTCTTGGAAATCGCTGCTGGAAACAAGGAAGAGCACTTCTGGAAAGCCCAAGGCACAGGGCCAGAGCATCTTCCCGAGCACCGAATTAGAGGGCATCTGCTAACCATCCCTGCTGACGTCGGAGGGCCTTGGGGACATGTGGGCAAGCGCTTGAGACGGCTCGGGCTAGCGGGAGGCAGGTTCGCACTCACGAGACCAGACGCAGGTGGTGACCTCTGTCAGGTTTGGGGCCGGGCTGCACTTGCCGAGCAGCCAATACGATGGCACGTAGGCATCGGGCACACAGCAGGGTGGGGGGCGGGTGTCGCAGCAGGTGGGCTGCAGGAGGCTGATCTTATGCGGGCAGGCGCTGGGCAGGCGGACCTCACATGGACGGCAGATGTCAGACGAGCAGAGGCTGGTGGCGGGGCAGCAACCTCGGAGACGGGAACTGGAGCAAGCCATGGTGACAGTGGGTCAGGTTGGTGTTTTGTTTCTGGGGGCGGTTTTCCTAAATAGAGCTGGCCTTGGTGGGTCTTTTATACCCATCTATTTCTGAGAACATGGCTTCCATCCACCAGGATGCTTCCTTGTTGTTGCTTGCATAATCCTGCACAAATAACGCACTAACTTCTTGTATCGGCCACAGGATGAACTCTCCTTCTGTTTTATTTGGTTGTGTTGCGACACTCAAACTCGCTTCCTGCTGCCGTTTCCAAATGGTGCCCGTGACATGTAAACATATTCACACCTACCTTGGTTTTCCTCTTTTCTACCAACCAAAATGGCGCCCCACAAGTGATCACTGCTGAGTGCAGAGAATCAAGAGTGACGTTCCTGGGAACTAAGAAATGATGCTTTTCCGACTATGTACCCTTCATACATTTGGGAAGGAAAAAGGTGTGGGACTTCTTTCTACCAGATGTGTGTTAGTACGCTCCAGGAGCTGGAGGGAATAAATGAATAATGAAGCGATGCAACATGATCTTGTTTGGGGAGTGCAGAAGCTGCTAGATGTTTTTCTATAACTACATTATCCGGATATGCAATTATAAATAAACATGAATAAGCGCTCAGTCTTACAAGGCGTTGGTTGTTTAAAGGACAGATTGGAGCAGATAGAAACATGGGTTCAGGGGACTAGACAGGGTCTGAAGAATGAGACGCCATCTCTTTGTGAAACAACATGATTTTCAGAAAAACCAAACTGCTGTTTGTTCAATTTTTCGAAAGCACTTCCAAGCTGATAATGACCTCCTGTCAGAAAGACAGACAGACAGACAGACAGACAGACATCTTTCCAAAGTTCCTTCCCATTTAATTCTGTGATACTGTCAACATGTCATGGCTAAAGTTAGAACGTGACTATGGTATGAAACTAACCAGCCAATACATACACTATTAAGTCAACTATTTATTGAATCTTTAATATATTCTTAAGAGCAAGTGTGGTAGAGACAGCAAAATAGAAGACGTGGTCCCTGTTTACCAGGAGTGCATAGTCTGATGTCTGATGGATGAGACTGGAAATCTCTTTGTATATGATTGAAACAACATATAATTAAGTACCTGATAAGAAAATGGAGGGAGTTTTGGAGTTAGGTTTGAATCCTGTTTATAACTTATGGTTATAAGACCTATATCAAGTTATTTAACCTCTAGGAGCTTCAGTTTTCTCAACTACAAATTCAGAGAGAATAAAGATCTATGATAGTCTTATTTCAAGGATTCAATAGATATCAAGTGAGAATTACTTGTTATGCAAAATTGTTTCTTATATAAATGAAGTGAGGACTACATAAATCATTGTGTGTGGCAAGAAAGAGTGATTGAATACATGGTAGGGTTTCCTGTGGTTACCATGTGAATTCTCCTAAAAGGAAAAGTTAAGAAACAGGGCTGATCAAGAAAGCCTTTGTGGGAGATTTGGATTAAGTTGATATTGATCCGAAATGCTTTTAAAACAAATAAGTGCATTTTGGGCAAGAAAAACAGTGACTACTTCTAAGATGCTACCTGCCCCTACTCTGAGCCCCTACCCCGAGCAGAATTGGAAGCCCATATCCACCCATAGCCCTTTGCTGTATTTTTTGGTATATGTCAGTTTGCTTTGTTATTTGAACCCCCTTCAAAATAGGGATGTTATCTTATTTATCATCATATCTCCAGTGCCTAGTTTCAGTGCTTGGATTTCAGGTGGAATCTAGAGGCTGGAATATATGGAATAAATATTAAAATAGGGAGGAAGGTTAACAAATAATGATGGCCAGCGTTTATTACATCATTTTGTATCACATTTACTTAGGGAAATATGCAGACAAGATCAACTTCACACAAGGTATTCCGACAGAGAGAGTGTTAATATAGGAGATTTGTTAACTGTTGGAGGACAAATAGAGCAAAATGGGAAAACTGAGATAATACAGGAAAGAGCTACCAGCTTCGGGGTTGGAGAATGTAGAGAAGAGATTAGGTTTATTTGAATTGAGAAGCTTGTAGTTTGGGTCCTGGCTGCTGGGTGCCGACCAGAGCAGAGGCCCTGTGGGGTCAGGGCTCCGGTCTCTGCAGGGACAGCTTCCTAGTCTTGGGCGCTGGTGTTTCTGGGAGGCACAGTGATCCCTCCTTCCCTCCTTCCTTCCTTTCTCTTTCCCCTCCCTTCCTTCCCTTCTCTTCCCTTCCCCCCTTCCCTTCCAACCTTCCTTCCTTCTTTTCTTTCTTCCTTCCTTCCCTCCCTCCTACCTTCCTCCCTTCCTGTAGGCGGAGACTACAACCTACCACTGCTGCCAGATAGGAGATTATTTGTTGCTGGGCAACAGGAGCCTCTTTCCTTCCTCAGGCCTTGCAGTCTCCTTCTAGCGCCCTCTATGGGTAGAACGTCACAGAAAACCCGCCAAAGACCCTACTGAGTCCCTATCAGAGCACCACAAAGCAGAGTGTGGCCGCGGTGGAAGTAGAGGTGGCTGTAAGGGCTGCATCTATTTTAATTAATTTAACCTTCACTACAGTTCTTTGAGATACAAATTATTTTTAATCTTATTTAACATTTGGCCCATAACTGATAAGAAATAGAGGTGCAATTGAAAGCAAGACAGTGTTGCCAAGAGCGTGCCCCCACCGTGGTAGAGACGTCCTGGTTGCACCAGCACGTTCGTTAGCTGAGTGTGAGCTCCGGGCCAGCAGCCAGCGAGAGCCGCTGGGGTGACCGCGCTGCCGGGTGACGCAGGGTCTGGCGGCCACCCTGAAGAGCTGGCTCGGTGAAGACGGACGTCTTGAGCCATCTGCTGGGTTTGAGTGGTTCAGTCCGATCGATACTTTTAGAAGGCGGGCAGCTTGGTCTGACTGGGGTGCCAGCTGGGAGACGCCCCAGGATCAGGGTCCGGGTCCTCCAGAGGCAGTAAGGACGGAGAGAAGGGCCTGGACAGCAGGGACAACCTGAAGGGGAAGTGCAGCTCCTTGGCCTTCTACTCTGTGACCAGCAGTAAATAATTATTAACTTGAAGCGTAGTTGCGTCTTACCTGGGGCGAGTTTACAGGAAAATGGAAAGTGTGTCTGAGTCGCCCAACATTCTGCGCTTCGATCCGAGGTCAGCAACCCAGCTAGTGCCCCGTGCTGACGCCTCAAGTCGGTATTTAAAGACCGACTTAATGTGAAAAGATGGTTGGCTCTCACTTCAATTTTATTTTGGAAAAATTTTTGAATTTTTCGTTAGTGCCCGTTTGCCATCCGTCGTAGGTATTACATTTGTTCTGGAGGAATTGGTACACATACACGCCGTATCTTGGCCATTCTCCATCCCTCGTCCCTGCTTTCACTTAAATAAATGGCTTTTCTTATGCTCATCATATGTATTCATTTTGTCTTACACCGTAATCATCCCAGAGAAAGCTGAGTTACTGTGTCTGAGCAAAAGCACAATTTAGAGGGAGAGCAGCGGATGTGTGGTCAAGTGGCATCTACTTACTCCCGAGTAAAGTGAGCCGGGCCGTCGAGTTTCTCCAAGGCCTCTTGCTGTCTGGGAAGGAGGTAAGGGCTTCGGTGTCATGGAAAGAGAAGGGATTGGGGGTTCAGGCAGCTGTAAGTTTAATTCCTTCTCTGTCACGTATGATTTGTAAACTTTCGGAATTAACTTAGTCTTTCTCAACCTCAGTTTCTTCACCTATAAAATGGAGAGAATGGTGGCAGTTTTCTGTTAGAGTTTTTGTTAAGGACAGATGAGATATTGCACAGAAGGCACCTGTGCAGAAAGGGGTAAAAAGAGCATCGCGGGGTGCGGAGTACATGCTCTTCGGCATGCTTCTGGGTGAAGCTAGAGCTAGCGAGTTAAACTGAAGGACCTTCGTGATGACCTGGTCAACTGACCCATTCTGCTGACTTCAGACTTCAAACTCAGAGAACTCACTGATCGTCTCGGGGTCACAGGAGCAGCCCGAAGCAGAGCCAGGACTAAAACAGACTTTTTCTGGTTCCTAGTTTGGGCTTTTTAACTGGCAGGGGTCTTGGCATACTAAAGTACCACAGCAATTACACAATGGCATGACGGTGGAAATAACAGGATACTTAAAGTGATTTTCAGGATTAAAAATAAAGACGAAATATTTATCCCTTGTAAGCTCGACATAGTAACAGTGATTTTATCACTCCTCATTTTCTCGTTGATTTTGATAAATACATTGATGGACAAAAATGAAAGAACGAATACATTCTTATTTTCTGAGAAGCTGAAGCAGGAGGAGCAGAAGTTGGGCCCAGCTTGGGCAACTTAGTGAGACCCTGTCTCAAAATAGAAAATACCAAAACGGGCTGGGGTGGTAGCTCAGTGTGAATTCTCTCTGTCTCTCTCTCTCCCTCCTCCCTTATCCTGGAGATTAGATCCAGGGCCTTGTGCGTGCTCAGCAAGCACTCTACCACTGAGCTGCATCCCCAGCGCTTTTGAAAATGTTTATTTTGAGACAGATTCTCACCAAGTTGTCCAGGGTGGCCTGGAACTTGGATCCTCCTGTCTCAGCCTCCTGAGTAGGGTGTGTCACCATGCTCAGCCACAAGGGTATATTTCAAGAAACAAAAAGCTACCTTTTGGGAAAAGCTGAGACCCATTGTAGTAGGAATGGTGAATCTCACTCACATGGGACTGGCTGATGAGGACATGGTGGTGTCTATTCTCAGAGTCAATGATCCTCAGATACAAGCAGGAAAGAGAGTAAGAGCAAGGAAATCAGTGCTGTGCAAAAACAGGCATAGGCAGGAAACTATTGTGATAATGAGGAAATTGAGACTGAAACTGAGTGAGAAGCGCCCCCCGTCCAGGGCAAGTCCACAAAAATGCACAAATAGATTGCACTCTGGCTACTGTCTGCAAAGATCTTACTGCACTTGGATTTTTCGAGTACAACCAAAGTGACGAATTAGTGATTATCATGGATGTTTTTTCCTAAGAGGAACAGTATGTTTTGGGTCTTAGAATTGTGTGGCTATTTTTGGTGTATGGAAAATACTGCACTGTGGTCTGATATTTTATGGACACGATATTTCAATGACATGCTCGCGTATGTCACTTGGACTAGTAAACCTCTCCGCATAGTTATGAGCATTGCAAACCAACACGAGCTCATTTAAGAGAGCAAGGAATATTCAATCAATGTTAATAGCCATTAAAAATTGGCTTTTCTGGAGGAGAGTATATATATATCCAAGGGGAGATTGACAGACATGGTGAAAGTTTAAAAAATTCGTTGAAAACAGTTTTGTGCTAATATCTGCTTGTTTCTTCCTGGCAAGAAAGAATCCTTTTTGTTGACGTCCTGTACTCTGAGTAACCACTTTGAAGATAAAGATACCAAGAGTATTAACTATTGTTGTTTGCTTATTTTTTCATAGAAAGTGTATTATAGTAAAAGAAACTTTGCCATTAATCACCTCAAAGTCCTCCCCTCACTGTGAACGCACTTGTCTCACAGTTCTTGCCCCTTTCAGAGGCAGGTCTGGACACCCTCTTTCATGAGCATCTTTATGAAGTGTGACAAAAAACATAGCGAATGCCGCTTGCCGCTCAGTGTCATCGGTGGAAAGGCAAACGCCAAGGCGTGTCCTCATCCACCTCAGTCACCGGAATGGGCACCCCGTGACCTCTGACTGCTCCTTAGAGTGACGTGACCATAAAGGGGAATGTTCTGATCAGTCACGGAGGCCTGAACACGCTCAGGACGGGCACTTGTGCTTCAGAGAGTTGTGAGAATGGCGGATCAGTGTGTCGGAAACAAGGGGGGTTATTCTGGGGGTGATTAATGGCCATGTGCCTTTTACTGTAACATGTTTTTAAAATTTAGACACAGTATATTTTGCTATCACCTCATCTATCTAACATCTACCTCCTTTTGCCCTGTATTTTGGATTTGCAATTTCACTGACAACTCTAAGAGAGTAAAAATCTTCTTAAGGCCAGAACAACGATCAGTGTGTTTAGTCAATTAATGAGTGTTTAGTCAATCAGTGTTATAGTCAATGTAAAGTAAAATTAAACTAAGTATTTTGAAAACATATTACTCCTTAGATTCTAGCACATGCATGACATAGCAGATGTCTTCAAAAACACTTTTTAGATAAAGAGCTCCTAAAAAACTATCTCCTGAATGTTCTACTTTTAAGTTTGTCCCAAAGATCCAGTGTCTAATTGTTCGTGTGTGAGCTAATTCCCCAGCCGTCCAGTCTCTAATTTTTCGATAAACTCCATCAAGAGCGCTCTGCTTCTGCTAGGGCCACCCGTGGGTAGCACGACCTGCCGTTCAGGCAGAGGCAGGCACTTTGCTTCCCCTGAGAGGAAACATGAAAGAAACTGTCACAAGCCCATATTTGCTAAGCCAGAATGCAGTTTATTGACAAATAGTCAAAATGGTTATTTCCCAAAGAGCAGTGAAATAGCGTGAAGGGCAGGCGGTGTCCGCCTGTCCCCAGAGGAGCAGGGGAGCTGGCCTGGCACTGGCCCGGGTTCTCCAGGCTGGGAGGTGGGGAGGACGCTGGGCAGCGGGGTCACTGGAGCCGGCCGAGGTGCGGCCGCCTAGCAGGGCTCGCAGGGATTCTGACAGCCAGGCTGCACGAAGGTGGTCACGTCGATCCCGCTGATGCCGGGAGTCGGGTAGGAGGTGCCGAGCAGCCAGCAGGTAGGCACGTAGACGTCAGGCTGCCAGCAGGGTGGGGGGCAGGTGTCGCAGCAGGTGGGCTGCAGGAGGCTGATCTCGTGCGGGCAGGTGCTGGGCAGGCAGACCCCGCAGCGGCAGGACTTGTCCGAGGAGCAGATGGTGGTGGCCGGGCCGGAGGGGACGCTGCAGCAGCGGGCGGCGTAGCAGGCCATGGTGCTGAGAGTTGCGTTTGTTTGGGGCTGAGAGAAGTGTCCTGGTGTCTGGATGCTCCCGGCTTCTGTCCTGGCTCTTATATACCCACCTCCCTGGGCGTCAGCCCATTACTGAGATGATTTTCCCATGTTTCCGTTGACAGCTGTCTCCATAAAACCCAGCTAATTACTTAAGTGTTTATTACCTCAGACACGCTCCTTACCTCATAAAAGGAATTTAGGTTGTTTTGCTGTCAAATGAGGACTCTCCACATCGGCCAGGAGTGACTGTGCGGACAGCCTGACCACATTCTTCAAAGGCCCGGGCCATCATCTTCCAGTCACCCCACAGAGGAATGAGGCTTGCTACGCGCAGCTGCAGATATTCCCTGTTTTTTCCTTTGCTTGTCAGATGAAGAGATAATAGGCTTTTTGATGGTTATTCCGCCAGCAACCAAAGTTCCTGCGGGACACTTTCCTATCTGGCTGGAAAAGTAAGAGTCTTAAGTTTACTCTTCGAGACTCCATGGATTTCAGTGAAGATGAATGTGTGAGATTTACAGAGAAATAGGCTTGTTTCTGTGTGACGTGCTCTTTCATGGCGCTCCAGCAAGTCCCTGGTCCTCTAGCCCCTTCATACATGCTCTGGAAGGGAGCCTGGCAGGCTCACATGTGGGCGGGGTCAAGACTGCGTGGGGGACAGTGATCAGCACCCTTGGAGGCCCCACTTGACCTTGCTACGAAGAAAGATGCTTTCTCACCCAAAGTCCAGGTTAGCCGGACTGGGCCAGTCAGAGGCGAGACAGCAGGGTACGTCCCAGTGTGAGTCCCACGAACACTGGGAAAGATCCCCTCAATCAACTGAGGAAGCACCGAATGCTTCCCTGGGGGCCTCTCGGAGCCTTCCTGCACCGCAGAGCTCCGTGACTTTTCGGTAAAGAGATATAACACGTGTCGCCCCCCGGCTTACTTGACCGTGGGCTCCTCGGGCTTATTTTCATAGATTAGCTTCACAGATCAGCACACTCCAGGAGACTTACCAACACCTTCCAAGTTCTGTTGTCCTGGAGAAAAGAGACATTTCCAAATTATGCCTGAACCACTAAAACTTTGAAAATTAAAAAAATCAATAGAGGCATAAAATTTTGTAGGATGTTTTTGAATTCTCTTAGAGTAGGAAAAATATTAAACTGGTGAAACCTTTAGAGCTGGCTTACTTTGGCAGACTTAAAAGCAGATACATATATATAGCAGATATACATATATTATTTTTTTTCTTGAGCTATCTTTGGGTGAAATGGCTTAAACTCTAAAGATAAGCAGAAAATTACATAGCATGGAGGAGTCAGAATCTGAAGTGAGGCAAACCAACAAGATGATGGTTCTAAAAACATTTAGCATGAAACTGTTTTCACATTAGCCATCTTTGGAAGGGGTTTGCCTTTCGGCTCCCTCCGCTGGGATTTACATGCGTCTTCATTGAGTCAAACGATCATTGAACTCTTATCGCAAAGCAGACGCTATACAGAAAGAAGCAAATGGTTCCTGCCCGTGATGGGCCGTAGAGAAGGGGAGACACAGAAGTAAGCTGACAAAGGACAAGACGGGGTCATGTATTTAGGATTTCAAGGTCATAATGCAGAAGTTTAGAGGTAGGAGCCACTGAATTGACCTGGAAATTTTAGGGAGGGAGCACTTGACAAAAGGACAACTTGCTGGAAGGCGTCTCGGAGAGCAGGTGGAAAGGGGCGGGAAGGGGCGAGGGGTGGCTAGGAAACGAAGGCCTTGGTGTGCCGTCTGGGCGAGTGCCAAGTGCTGATCGGCTGAAGCACAGATTCTGGATGCGGTTGTAGGGAGAATTTGGAGAGGAATAATGCCAAAGGAAGCCGGAAACGTGGGTTAGTGGCACTGTCTGAAGGGTTTGAATTTTATCTTCTAGGCAATGGGAATTAATTAATGGAAGGTGTTTGAAGCAGATGGGTTGCAGAGTGGATTTGCGTTTCGGAAAGACGCCGCAGCTTCTGAGGGGCCTCATCTTGGTCACGCACTGAGCACTCTGCAGAGATTCCCGTGTCACTCCTTCAGCGAGCCGGGACGCACGGGCCGGTGGCATCGTCCTGCCCTTAGTCAGGCCCCGCGTGGTTGCGGGCTCTGCGTACTTAGCCATGTCGCAGGCCTCTGGTGGGCTGCTCCCCTTCCTATGAGGAAGAAGCCTGAGTACCGGTTGAGTCTAAGGGAGAGAGGAAGGTGGACCGGATGAAGGAAGGTCTGGAGACCACAAAGGAAGCCGATTTTAGAGTTTATTTCTCACGGAAGCACTGTGCTGTATAAATGGAAGCACCGGGCTGAGATGATCTGAAGACAGGACACTGTTTGGGTAGGTATTTGACATTCTAGGAAATTGAGCAGGAGGGTGTGGCTGCAGCTTACAGGCTCTCACAGTTGGGTACGACCACGGGAGAAAAACTTCTATTTCTCATCACATCTCTCGGTTTTGGGGACCACTGCCTCAGTGGTACGTGAGTTTCCATCATAAAACTAACATTTTTGTTTTTAAGATAATTGTAACAGTAATCCTGCACTGATATGGAGCATGTGCCAGGCACTGTGCTAAATATTTTATGACCATCTCTTTCCTTATGTCTCACAACTCTACAAGATTAGGGCTATTACTATGCCCATTTCCCAGGTGACAAAACTGAGGAGGAAAAATGGGAAGAAGCTGACTCACACACTTAGGAAAGGAGGGCTCATCAAACAGCAATAGCGCATGCTTACAATGCAACCAATATTTTTGTGTAATCATATTTTATGTAAATGTAGATCATATTAGGCCACGTTTTCATTTATTACTTTGATCAACAAAATGTCCAGTACCATACCAGGTATTAAGACCAGAGCAGTAAACAGTTCATACCAGGTCCTTGGCGCCCGAGTGTTCATCTCAGCAGGGAAAACAGACAGTAATAAAATAAATGCATGACTACACACGAACTTCAGACTGAGAGGTGCCAGGAGAAAGACAGTGTAACGCGTCCAAGCGAGAGGGAGCCGGCGGGTGGGTGGGCCTACTCTGGTGAGGTGGTGTTTGCCAGGCGGCTGCAGCAGCCGGGACAGACGAAGCCTGACAGGAGAGGAGGTCAAAAAGGCCTCAGCTGGCAGACCAGGCAGGATTTTCTAGGTCCCTCTACAGAGTTTACTTGTTATTTTAAGGGCATTGAGAATCCACTGGATGCTTTATTTATTTTAGATATTATTATTTTTAATTGACACATAGAAATGAGACGTGTTCGTGGGGTAAGGTGTGTCATCTCAGTACACACAGGGATCAGATGAAGGCAACCGATGCAGCTGGCCTTTCAGACAGACATAAATCATTTCTTTGTATTGGGAATGTTCGAAATCATCTCTACTGGGCACTTTGTTATTCAGTGAATCGTGGTCAACCTTAGCTATCCTGCTGGCCACAGAGGGTTAGAAGCGATGCCGCCCACACCGGTTGACTTGAAGCAGGGAGCGACGAGCTGTAATTTGGTTCCAAGGACAACAACAGCCGGGGCGGAAACTGGCAGAGGCAGCAGGGGCTGCGGCGAGAGGGTGAACGCCGAGTCTGTGGTGGACGAGCCGGACAGAGGTGGTAGGGTTTGGGAGACATTTCTGAAAGTAGAAGCAACAGACTGTGCTGGTAGGGAGGCCAAGGATCACACCAAGTTCTGGGACTTACTCACAGGCCGGGGGGACCTGAGAAAAAGCTGTCGTCGGGGGTGGGAAAGGTCCATGGCAAGTTGCGATTGGGACCTGCAGAGGTTGAGCATCCCAAAGCGCAGGCGAAGGAGCAGAGCTGGAGTGAGGATCCGGGAGGTTGCAGCTCTCAGGAGGAAGGAATCCTGGCTACACAGTCCCCGGCCGAGAACGCAGCGATCACTTTTATGTGCGTCAGTCAGGCTTGGTTGTGAGCCTCTTTGCGCCTTGTCGACATCTGTGTCCGGACAACCGAGTGGATCTGTGGGCTGCTGTTGGGTGAGGCCTCCCAGGCCGCGCTCTGAGTCAGCAGGGTGGGCGAGGCTTCCCGCCCCGGACTCTGGCCTTTCCTGAAGCCTGCTGGTGCGCTTTGTTCCTTCCCAAGCTGGGCGCACGGGCTTTTTAAGGTTGGCGTCCTATAAACGTGCCTGGGAGGAAAGCGTTTGGTTCTTACTTCCTTCACTGCATGATCTCTAAGCTGCTAGGGAGCTTGTTTATAAAAGAGACTGAAAGTCAGAGGACTGGTGTCCAGGATGGGGGGAGCATCAGTCCGTTCTCCGCAGAACGTCCGCTTAGCACGCAGGCCAAGGATTCTGGTCTTGGGCTAGATGGTGGACTATTTTTCCCACTCAGGTTTTTTTCCAGTCTGATGGAACTTTTGCCACCTTTTTATCTTGCACTGATGTTACCCCCCAGTTGGATTGCTTTAAAGTGGAAGCGATGGTGTTTTCTACTTCGGGGCAGTTCGTATCCACTACAGTTGCTAGGTTTCTATGCCCCAAGGGGGTCACTCACTGACCCCGTTGCGTGTGGATTTGCACCATGTCACCGTACCAGGCCAGCACCGATCGCCGTGCCAGGCACGTGGCACCAGAGGTGTTCTTGCAAGTTGTTGCTTAGCCGGTTTTTGTTGGCCGGATTTACTTTTCTTAGGAACACGAAGGCTTTCTGTTTGGTTCTCATGCATTATTGTAGATAACAGAGTATACAAACAGAATTATACAGTAACGTAGAAATATATGTGGAAATAAGTAAAGCAGAAGTATAACTAAAGCTAACCTGGTTAGAAAAGTGGACATTCAATAAAATTGGAGTGACTAATATATGCCTGGCACTGGAAAAATAAAATATCAGCTATTTACTATGTGATATCTAAGAGTAAGATACTAGTATAATATTTAAATATATAACGTAATGGCATATTATTTAAACTTATAATTATTCTATGGTAAAGTTAAGAGACTTAAATATTATATATTTAAACATTAGTTGATATTGTGACTTTAATATATTTGAGTTGTTAGCTTACTAAATACATACATAACCGGCCGTATAGTAACAGCAAACCCACACAAATATTTTATGTAAAATACATGGTTCCAAGTGCTTTCTTTGTATTAGGTCATTGTGTTCTTACAACAACCTTATGTGGTGGATACTCAAGGTACCCGTCCTTTTGTACATAATGGAGACCCCTCAAGAGCCCGTCTCCAGTACCGTCCACCACTTTGCCCATGGTGGAGGTGGTCGTCCTCAACCTCCAGCAGAATTTAGGCCCGGAGGGATTGAGTCCTGGATTCTCCCCCATTCTGTATTTCTCAACACTATTTGTGATTTGTATGAAGAGATGAAATTTACATTTAAATGCAGATGGAAATTTTGGCCAGAGGGATGGGGTAGAAGAGAACAGATCTTAGTCCTAGTTGGTAGCATTCTTGACAGGAAATTTGGCTTCTTGCTCACGTGGGAAGAAGTGTGTGAAGAAAGAAGCAGAAAGGAAGGGGCATAACATGGGGAAAAATTCCCACAAATTTCAGAGCGTTTTGATTTTTAAGAGTGTAGATTAAATTGGATAAAGAAGGACTAATCACTCAAGTGGAATAAAATATCACCCCAAGCAACCTCCTTCTCCTTTTTTCAGCTATTGTCCACACATGGGTATTTGGCTATAATTATCCTGTTGATCGCCAAAAAGGGTTTATCTGCTCCTGGAAACATATATTTGAAGGAAGATGAGAAATAGGAAAAAAAAATTTATTGAGCACCTACTATGTGCCAGGCATATAAATATTCATAACTATTTGATATAGCAATACCGTGAGACGTTGGAATTCACATTTGATGCACAGTTAAAACAGCTTCATAGAAGCAGCCTCACTCACCTCCTGGCTCCCTCTAATTTCTATTGCCAATCTTTGCGAAGTCCTCTTCATTCTCCTCCTTCAGTCCTCCTTCATCCTCCTTCACTCTTCCGATCACTACACAATACGTGTTGGAGTAAAATGTTACCATGCTAAGCTTGGAGTGTCCTGGATTCCATTTCTTGGTCTCCCTCATCCCCTCCTGTGTGAACTTTGAACTCCTCCTGCTTTGAATTCTTTGTGGCCATTGCTCCCAAACTCTGTCGCTTCTAACTCTTCTCAAACGTCCTTGTGCATCCTGACCCTGAGAACCCCGGGTCACTTCACGCCATCCCCACCCACTATGATGATCCACTAGGATCTTTTCTTTATCCCAGAAGTGCAGGTCTTGTCTTTTAAATAAGTGAATACTGTCTTACAGCTAACCTGATTCTAGTTCTTTCCACTGGCCCCATGCACAGCAAGGTTCCTCAGATATTTTGAGGGAAAGATTTGAGTTGTCTCATCCAACAAAAATAAATACTATAAATATAATCTTAAGAAAGCAAAAGTCTTGAAATGTTGTATTTTAACACTTAACCCAATAGAAGGCAGGGATTTTGATTTTAAGCTCATGTAGTCTATGAATCTTGTTTCTCTCATATTTGTATGGAGGGACAAACAAGGATGTGCTTGGAAACGAGTAGCCCCTGTGCGGATTAGTATTTGCCGTGTTGATTTCATCTCTCTCAACCTCACAAAAACAAGTTGACTCTCAACTCTCCAGACTTGCCCAAAGCTGCTGTGCTTTAGCTGAGGCTACGGTCCACATTTCCTCCTCTTTAAATTCCTCAAAATCCCTTAGCGTGCTTGGGATCTTAAAACTAATTTTGCCTGTTGGCACTGAATTGAACAAGCATGACAGAAGCCAGTTTTCTCATGCCAGAGTTACGGTCTGGGGGATGTCAGCAATCAAACAAGGGTCTCCCTGGCACAGAGAGACTTTTGAACTTTCTTCAAACTACAGACTGAAGAGTGCCGAGCGATCTCTCCAGTTTCCCAACAGAGATGCTCCCTGGTGGTCTGGTGTCAGGATTCGGGGCTCTTTAGTTTCCCAGTAGGAGTCTATGTGGCCCAGAACAGTGAGATTCTCTGGCTGCGCTTCCAAAGCTCCAAATTTAACCTAAAGGGGTAAGTAAAAAGTCCGAAGGAATAGCTGAGTAAATGATCCGAAGCTTCAAAGGCAGTAGGAGTACAGCGGGGCCAGGCCAGGGAAAGGCCGCGCACCTGTTGTCTGGATTTGGATGGGTTTTAGATGAAGAATTTTCAGCCAAGCAGTTAGCTGGAACCTCAAAAAGGTTAAAGGACCATCCTGGGCTATCACGAATGGGCGCTGTGGAAAGCCGTCTCTTTAAAGAAGGAAGAAATGAAAACTGGCCCCCTGCTCGCTGTGTAAATCCGGAGCGTCTCAGGGGAGGACCGGGGGGAGCGCGGGCGGCTCCACAGGTGCCCAGAAACCTGCCAGCTGCCTTCAGGGGTTGCCAGGGCGGCGATCATCAGCCCTGCTGCAGCGAGGCGGGGTCCGGGTGGGGGTGGGGCACGGGCCAGGCAGAGCCGGCCTCTCTCGCCCCCTAGCGGCAGAGCCCCGCAGCGCGCCGGCACCGTCCAGGCGGCTGGGTACCAGCCGGGCGGGCGCCAGGAACACGCTGTAAATGGGGACGGAGGGAACAGAGGGGAGGGGCGGGGAAGAGGAAGGAGAACCAAGATGCACCATGTACAGGCACAAAACAAATATGATGAGTGTGATCATTATATGTACAATGCACCAATACGTGTTCTTGGTTAAAAAATAGAAAGAAGAAGGCTGCACAGTCGTTTGTCCCCGAGTGTCACCCTGCACTTGCAGGCCTCCCGTGCCGGTTAATGCCACTGCCTCTTTCTGAGTTTTGGAGTCAGAGTTGGATTCATATTTCCGTTTTCACTTCTGAGCTGTGTGACTGTGAGCAAACGATTTAGTGTCTCTTAGCTTTGGTTTCCACATCCGCAATACCAAGACAACTGAAGGAGCCACCCAGGATCGATGCACGTGTTAAATAAAATGAAGTTCAGGTGGCGTCCCTTGGCCTGTGGCTCAGCGTGTGGTGCCGAACAAAGGAAGGAGCAAAAAGAAGAAAAACCCGCAGGGAAGCCAACATTCACAGGGTCCACACTCCTTGTTTCTGTGATTGGTCACGGGGTCGTAGGTGCCATCTGTAACTCGTCTTGCGACACCCGTGTTTTCCTTACCTGTTGTCCGGACCTCAGCTGATTGGGGTTTTTAACATGGTAGGGTGATTTAAACCTTTATTCCTGAAGACGATGAATCCACAGCGAGTGTTAGTTTTCCACTGACCGAACAATTTTCCAGTCGATAGCGTTAGTTCCACATGTAATCCTTTCTCCCACCATTGTGTGGCAGCAACCCCGCTTCCTTTTGGGAACTGGGATGGGTCACAAAAGCTACCAGGGTAAGAGTGACCCCTTCTTTCTCCACTTCTCAGTGACAGGGCAAAGTTAAAGTAGCGGGGTGGAGGGTGAGTTCAGCTTCTATGCCTTGTTTTCCTCCTGGCGGAAGGACTTTTCCCTGAGAAGCCAAGACCTCTACCTCAGCGGAATTTGAAGTTCTGCGGCAAGAGAAGAAATGCACATCTGGATTGTTAGGGTTAAGAGTGGGGGGAGTTACTCTCACTGCCACCTTTCGACGCTGGTGATGGGAGAGACAGTCTCACGTCAGGGTCTCAGATTCAAAGCCTATTCCTCATCCTGTAAAGGACCATCTTTTCAGCATGTCACACCCGAAATGTTGCCATCAAAATCTTTAGGACGCCATTGAACTCCTATCACGACGCACTGTTTTTGATAATGATGCATGACTACTAGTTAATTCCGCAGGTCTGGACCTGTTGCTCAATCTCTTTTGCTCTGAAATTAGTTAGCTGATCAGATCAATTTTAGGTGTGATAACACTATGGAAAATAAAAACTTCCTTAAGCCTAGAAATGGTGGGATAAGCACCGCACATCAGTGTCCAGACTGCCTCTTCAGGGAAGCCGAGTGTCTTCCCCTTCTGTAATGGAAGGGAGGGGACACGATCAGCTTACCACCAGCGGTGTTCCTGGCCCACCCAGGGGATGGTACTGGTCAGGAGCTCATTGTTAAAGCGCACTCTTGGCAGATTAGCTACCCGGTAGTGGAGGTAGTAAGGTCAGCGCTGGGAGGGGAGTCTACTTTGTGCCGCTCAGGCGTAACCTCTGTCGCCACCAGCACGGCACTTTGTTCGAGGTCTGTTGGGTGAGCACTATGTAGGGCTGGGGCAGAGCTAGATGACGCATTCAGAATGTGCCATTTCGTCGAGCTGATTAGCGAGCACCTCTCTCCCGGGGCTGCCTTTCGGTAAACAGTCACCTGGGACAAACGTAGCTTCATGCTCGGAGTCCATCGAGAGAGACATCTCTTTGCAAACTTCTTCCTTAGACTTCCTTGTCACCAGTATTCTAATTCTGCTCCCAGGTCTCTGACTGTCCAGTCAAGCCACTAGAAGTTACCTACGAATCACCATGGATCTGTGCTTCTGGGCCTCTTTCAGTCCAGACAATGTGAACAACCACAGCGCCACTTCAGGCTCTACCTATGAGGAGTTTCCCTTCGCCGCTGGGGTTCGGGGGCTCTTGAGTGGCTCTGGAGTGGTGACGCTGTCCATTTCCAGTTGTGCCGGGGTATCATATGGAACTATCTCTAAGCCATATATTTTTGCTTCTCAACAAAATACACGTAAGGAATTATCCATGAGAACACACATGTGGACCAAGGAAGAGGACACACTACATAGTCTGGGCCACTGCTCATTCTGCCTGCTCGATCCGTGTGGATGTGCTTGAGCCTTGCATCCCCTCTAACATTTCCGCTTTCGTTCGTTGCTCCTGTACTCACACAGCCTGGTGGCGCGGGGGACGGTTATCAGGAAGCTCGGGCCGAAGGGCCGCTCGGGCCTTCCCCGGAGGTCCTGCTGAAGAGCAGCCCCGAAGCGGTCTGTTAGGAGGAGAGCAGCTATTTCTAGAGGAGGGCGAGGACTCTCTCCTAACGGCACAGGTCTGCTCTGTGGCCCCACTCCCGGTGTTTACCAGAGGCCGCCTACGGGAACCGTATTTTTGTGGTTGTGATATTTTTAGCTAAAGTTAGTTCAATTTTTAAAGTTAAGTACAATTTTTCTTCCATCTGGGGAAAGAGATCTCAACACATTCCAGCAACCAGACTTCAAGAAACCTCTCAGTGGTAATGAGCTTCCAAGTTCTTGTAAAGTTTGTCTCTCATCCTGGAGTTCTCCATAAGAGGTAGACAAATATACAGTGAATATTTAAATTTTTAAAAATTATTACAGTAAAAGGTACTTTGCCATTAACCCCCCTCACTTCTAACACATCTACCCCGTTGTTCGTGCTGTTTTCTGGAGCGGGTCTGGAGTCCGCTTACTGAGCGACCAGGCTCGACGGGAAAATGCAGCAAATAACGGGAAGGCAGCCAGCTCATGAAAACGTTACGGCGTGTCACCATCTACGTCATTCACTGGATCTGGCCCCGTGTGACACCTGGCTCCTCCCCATTTGCTGTATTTTTTGATAACACTTCATATGTTCGACCAAGATATCTGAAGTACTTTCTACTCCCTGTTCATCAGATGTAATCCGCACGACGCTGCCCGTGCAGTGGACTGGTAGGTGATTGTGTGGAATATGACAGTGATCACGATCTTTTCCACATCTGTTATACATGACAGCTAAAGTCCTGAAGCTGCTCTCGAGGGTTACGGTGGATCAGTGCTGGGCAATACACACGACTTGTGTGTGTCCTCACCTGGAGAAGAGACTTTTCTTTTCACCCTCCGTGCACCCTCCATGCTGGGGGCTGTGGCGATTTGCCCCGTTAGAGCCGTGCCGTCTGGAACATCACCACTTGGATTAGTTTAAGATAATGCTGTGTAATTATTCTAATTATTCTCCAGGATCTGCCTGCTTGCCCCAAACAACAAATGAGTAAGCTAAATGGGGAGATGCCAAGTATCACCATCCCCGCTTTCCCCAAGTCTCTGACAACGGCATTCATCTTCAGGAGCCCCCTGCAGATCTAGTATTATTTTAGCTTGACTTTCCTTGTATTGAGGCCCTTCGATTTGTTCTTCTCACTGTTCCTCGGGCCAGCGTGCCCACGCGGGGCTTCTGCCTGTTGTCAAAGTGATTATTTCTAACTGGACCGTCAAGGAAACGAACTGGGGTAAGTCTACAGACCTACTGGGACCACTGTGATTGAAACGCGGACTGAGATTCCAGCTCTCTTTGGCCACCAGAAGCCGCCACTGTCATGGGTAAACCAGGGACATTTCGTGTCTGGGCTCAGCCAGTGTCTAATACGTCCTGCCCTCAGCAGAATCTCAGCCCCCGTGACCACTGAGGCCTGGTGTCAAGCACAGGAATACGTTGTGTTACTTGACAAAAGGGGCATTTCGGACGTAATTGAAGTTACTAATCAGTTAGTGCCAAGGTAGGGAGAGCTCCCTGGATTGCGTAGATGATATAATCATGATAGACCCCAAATCATAGCTTTTTTCCCAGCTAAGAGCGAAGAGGAAGTTAGGGTGATGCTACACGAGGAGAAGCTAGAGAAATTGCAAATATAAAGAAGACTTGAACTGTTGTTGCTGTTTTGAAGCTGGAGGAGGCTTTGTGGAAACAAGAGAAGGAAACAAATCCTGCTAACAAATAACGAGCAAATACCAAGCCCCAGATGAGAGTCATTCCACTGACTTTTCAACTGTGCAATCTGTATGATAACGCTTCGTGTTCAGTTCGGGGCAGTATCGGTCCTGTGGCGACAGGAAATAAATGATCTTTTTGGAACTTCTGTTCAGTCATTTATGAATCTCTGATTATGACTTCAGATACTAAGACCTCAAGTTCATTTTCCTCCAGAAAGTGCTGCAGTACACTCTGAGGAAGTCACTCGCCTCGCATCCCTTGTAACCACCATGACTGTCAGAAGAGACAAAAACAGCCCCGAATAATTTACTTCAGTAAATACTTTATTTAAAAACTGACCAGAGTAAAATATGGTACTCTTGAGTGCCACACATCCCATTTCCTGTTAGCAAGGAGTTCAACCTTGTGTTCAAACTCAGGGTCTCTATGCAAGTAACCAGCATTCCCTTCTCTGCTTTCTGACTATCTGGCACACACTTTTATGACAGTTGGAATCCAGAGAGGATAAACAAAAGCCAGTCATCTGAGCAAAGAGAATGTAATATATAAAGAACTATTAGCTAGGAATAAGAGTTATTGACTGGGTAATTAAAGGTTGAAAGGAAGATTCCAGCTTAATCATGGAAATAGAAACTACAAGGAGGGAAGATAGAGGAGCCATTAAGATGCGTAAATTTACAGGACAGGTCCGCAGAGCTGACGTTCATGTTTCTTCTTGGCATCACTGAGCTTGATGACAGTCCCCGGGATTAAGGACTCAGCACTCTGAAGTCGGGCGCTGACTGGCTGGAGCAGGGTCTAACGTGGGGCCACTGGGGAGGCAGCAATACAATTCACAGTGCGTGACTGCTGGCGTCACGCGGCTCAGTGGAGGAGGGAAGGTGTGGAGTCGTGAGATAGCACCTGAACAACTAGGGCAGAGTAAGTGGCGCAGGAGACAGGACAGTAATGCTAAGCACCACGCGTGGCACAGTCACAGCGCCAGTGAGGCCACGCTGGCTCTCAGCTTCCCCTTTCTCCTCATCACTCTTTCTCCTCTCTTTTTTTGCCTTGTGTTCGCAGCCTTTTACATTGCGTCTTCTCTCCTCTATTTTCTTCTCTTCTGCCCCTTTTCGTTCTTTTCCCATTTTTAATGCCCGAATCCACCTCTGCCCCCCAGCCCTTTGTTGGTCACACACCCCCGTGATCAGCAATCCTCGATCAAAGAAATCCTCCCGCTTTTGCTTTGGCATTTGAAATGTATGTCCCTTTGGCCTCACTGAACTCTTCAGGTGCCTCAAGTCTTCCTGAGGTCAGGTACTTCCTGTTGCATCTGGGAAGAATTAGGAAGTTCTACCTTTCAAGTTTTGGAAGCCAACAATATCGTCTTGATGCAGTTGAGCTCGTTCTGCTCCCAGGTAGCCGCTAGCTGTGTCTCTTGCACTCGTGGGATTTTGTGGCTGCAGGCTTCAGACCTGTGTTTCAAGTAGGAAGAATTGGGGTGACGAGGAAGTAGGCGCACCGTCGACGCACGGACCATCTCCCTAAACAGGTGGCTTTTCTGAGAAACCAAGCTGACTGGTTAGGTTCCACTGGACAGTCCTGTGTCTCTGTTTCTGTAACTTTACTTATTTTAACTCGTAAGCTTGCATCCCACTGTTGTACCGCAGCCCTCTCCAGGGCATGGTGGGCAGACGCTCTGGCAAATTTCCACTCTCCCCCAGCTTTGCCTTCTACAGTGACCTATAGTCGGAATCATAGAGTATGTGGCCTTCTCGGGCTGGTGTTGTGCACTCAGCAAACGCATGTAAGATTCCCCCACGTGTTTTCATAGTTTCGTAGCTCATTAATTTTCATCACTGAAAAGGATTGAATTGTCTAGACATCCCACAGCATATCTATTCACCAATGGAAGGACATCTTGCTTACTTCCGGTTTTTGACAATTACAAGGCTGCCATGAGACTTCGTGTGCACATTTTTATACAGACATGTTTTTAGCTCACTTGGGTAAAAACTCAGGAGCCCAGCTGCTGGGCCAGTGGTAAAAATAATACATTTGGTTTTATAAGAAACTGCCACAGTGTCTTCCAAATTGGCCCTACGCATTTGTATTCCTACTTGCGATGACCGAGACTCCCTGCAGCCCCACATCCTCGCTCTGCATTTAGCTTTTCTCCTGAGCGTACTCATGACCGTCAAATCTCATTTCCAAGACTGCATGAACCTTTCCTTACTGCTGCCTCCATCATACCGTCCTTATTGTCCCCAGAGTAAAGTGACTTCTTCCTCTTTGAAATGTGATTTCTGGTTCTTCTGTATTCTTCTTGCAGGCCACAGACCCAAATTATTGCCCTGCACTGTGGGAGCAAGTCAAGCCTCTGGAAGATTCCTGCAGATTCCCGAGGCGCCGCCTTTTCCCTCTGTGTGGCTCGTAGGCTGTTTTCCACCTTCCACTGAATTGACCCAGACACAAAACTCAACTTCTTCACTGGTTTTCACACAAGAATTAACCAAAGAATTATGTGAGTTTGCTTACTCAGTGGGGAGGAATCACATAAAAGAGCTCATGACCTCCTGACCATGTCAAACTTTTATTCTCTTTTTTCTTCACTCTCCTTCTAGATGGAAACCGTTCCTCTCTGCCTCATGTGTAATTGTTTAACATTTTCTCTTGGGCTTTTGAAGTTGACGTCCCACGGGGTGGATGGACCCTATTGGAAGTTGGCCTGTCCAAGCATATTAGCCACTAAGCCATCTATCCACTGGGAGGAATACTTCTGTGAACAGCTGAGAGAATACGTTTATCTCGTCTGGTTGTATGTAGCTATTTTCATATAGATTTTTTCTCACTGGATAGTAAGGTCCCGAGGTGTAAGAATGAACTCCTCACCTCTCTGATCTCCACTATCTCAGCTTTTGACGTGGTAATCAATATATTTCTATTGAATAAATGAATGGTGCATCACATATGGCTCCAGTCTTTTCAAAAAAAGAGTAACAAAGTAATTCTTTCATGTGTACACCCTTAAACCATTAGACGCCCCTTTAGAAACACAGACCACTATTTCTTTGCCCAGTGTATAACCTTTATTAAGAAATATCAGAAGACACAGTACTACAGAGAGAATTCATATAGCCAACAGGCAAGACTGTTACAATGTCAAAACCAAGCCCTGGCCTGGGTGTTGCAGTGTGCGAGGATCCAGCCTCCTTCTTAGAGGCTGGATGCTGGGTGCAGAGTTTCCATCCTCTCTGACGACGTTTGAGGAATGCCACTTGGCTTTTCTCTGCTGCCTCTGACATTGGAAAACAATTTTAAGTAAAGAGAAGATACGAACAGATAGTAAGAGGGAGGATAGTTGTGGCCAATTCTCACGGACAAATTCCACAACAGGCTGGCAATTTTTGATCCTGTAAGAGCATCAGAAAGAGTACATCAAAAGTAATCTGACAATCACACGGTGGATTCTCGGCATATCTGTGTCCACAGTAGTCAAATTATTCATTATAGAATGGAATTGGACAGAACCATGATGCCCATATACTTGGTACCCTGATAGTAGAAAATGAAATAGAGGTCTAAGAACTTGCTGGTGGTCCGTGGGTGGTCAAGGAGATGAACGATTCAGAGATTCTCTGTCTTGGGCAATTGAAAATTAGCAATCTGCACCTTAGAAGGCAGGCTCATAGTAGGGGTGGTGGTAGGCTGGCCGGCAGCTGGACTGTCCGCAGTAAGAGGGGCGGCAGCAGGAGGCCTGGGCATGGTGCAGCTGGAAGCAGCTCGGACGGATGCAGCTCACCACGCTGCAGGGGGGCAGGAAGGTGCCCTCCACACGGCTGTCTGGGCGGCACCACCTGGTGCGGTAGCTCACGGCGCCGCTGCCAATCTCCTGGCCATAACCGATGCCACCTCCAATGCCATAGCCACTGCCAAAGTAGCTCGGCTCGTAGAAGCTGGAGCCGTAGGTCCCGCTGGCGAAAGAGCTAGGAAATCCACGGAAGCTGGTGGAGAAGCTGGCCATGGTGTTAGGAGTCGGGATGAGAGCTGTGTTGGTTGGAGAAGTGGAGAAGTTTCTGTGCTTTGGAGGTGATTTCCACACGGGGCCTTTTATATACCTGAGCCAGCTGCTCTTTATAGAATTCTTCACATATTTTTCTTGTTTTTGTTTCAATTTGTTCCTCAGTGGTCCTTTGATTGACTTACATTGAAATACTTTTGACACATTATGAGCAGGAGTTTGAAAATTACTTTGCTTTATAAGGTCACGGGGACTCTGCGTATCAGCTCTTAGGTCTTCAGAATATGCTTGTGGTTTCCACAGTTCAAAGAGTCCTCCCATTTCACCTCAAGTCAACGCCCTCATTCCAGGTGACAAGCTGCCCAGACTTCAAAGCTAAGGGTCATTTTTGTGTGACGCTGAAGTATTATCTTGCCCTCCAGGAGAGATAGAGTGAATTCCATTGAATTTAGAACATCAGACTGTTTGCTAAACTGCAGGAGTATCTTTGGTCATATGTAATTAGAACTTCCACTTCATTTACTCCAACATCGTATCAAATATTACCATGACAATTCCTTTGGTTTCAGCCAATTC
>PVJO010023580.1:0-25915 GCA_004026905.1 Hystrix cristata | reverse complement strand
CAGCCCTTGGTTGGATCTTTTGGGTCTCCAGGGCACAGACATTCGGCACGCTTCCTGTATTTAGCGTGTGGGTGAATGTTGTAACTTGTAAATGTCCTGTATTAAATCTGCTCTCTTGCAAACCATTGACTCTAGAAAGGTAACTCATGCAATCTCTGTCTCCCAACCTGATGGGCCCACAAGAGATGGCCGAGGTCAGAGTCAGGAAAGTAGACTGGCCCAAGGTCAGACCGTGGTGGCATCGCCTGGGCCACCACACTGACTTCAGACGCTCTAGGAGGTGTGTCTGCTTCCTGACCTGCGCAGGCCCCAGGGGCCGCGCCCTCCTGGGCTGTGTGGGCTGCTGGCATCCTGGGCATTTGTCAAAGCCCCTCTGAGGAGCCTTGGTGGCTTTATGCTCTCCTCCACATCCTCAGTGGTCTTTATTTGTGCCTCTGGAATAATCTCGATTTTATTATAGCTGTGGCCTCTGGCTTTGACTCCGGACTAGGGGTTGGTAACTTTTCTAGAAAGGGGTGCATGGTAAATATTTTAGGCTTTGTGGGGCACACAGTCTCAGTGGCTCAACTTCGCTGTGGTGGTACAGAAACAGCTGCAGACAACATGTAAACTAAAGGACACGGCTGTGTTCCGATCAAACGTTATTCACAACAACAGACGGGCTGGAGACGTGCAGTTTGTTGACTGCCGCTCTAGAACTCCTGAAGAGCAGCCGGGAGGATGGTGACATGGCGAGGAGAGATGCCACTTTTAGATGCTCTTCAGAATTCCTCTTGTGTAGAGGAAAAGAGCTGTCTTCTAGCCGAAGGAGCCTCCAGGAGAGCTGTCATTAGCTGGCACGTTACTGGTGACTGTGCGGCCGCTTGTGAAGCCGGTGCGACCCCCGGCTGATGCTCGGCCTTGGACAGCTTCCAGGCGGCGGCCCGGGGACTCTGGGAGGAAGATGGCTCCAGCTCTGGGAGCAGAGAACGGGCTGCACCAGGTTCCTCCTGGCAACAGTCACTTGTGACTCTCACTGCCGTAAGTCCGGACGCCAAGAGCTGGCCGTTCGAGGCCTCTCTCCACTTGGCCCAGGACAGTCTTGCCCCTGCCCATCCGCGAGCCTAAAGTTGTCCCAGCCTCTCCTGTCCCCAGAGGACACCAGAGCGTGGTGCTCCATGGCAGTCACTGAGTTGTCCCCATCTCTATATATCGGAGCTAATGAATCCAGCCACCGCTCTTCTTTTCTGCTGAGATGAGGTTTTGTGTTTTGGGCTCTCCCCCCTTTTCTTGTTTGTTTGTTTGTTTTGAGACAGGATCTCACTATGTAGCCCAGGCTGCCCTTGAACTGTTGGCCACTCTCCTGCCTCAGCCTCCCTGGTGCTGGGATCACGGGTTGTGCACCTCCACACCCCGTTCTTTTTCTTTAGGAAACGATGTATAAAGGTATAATTAGTCTCAGAGGTCAGCAGGGCCCCACATTGGAGATAAATATAATGAAATGTTTTTCTTAAAAATAAGAAAAAGCCATTTGTTTTTGCTTAAAATCTGCCATGTCCGACTTCTCTGTTGCATAATTCCTGTTCCATTTCAGAGCAGTGATGTGAGGCGGGTGGAGAATGAAAGGGGAAAATTCCCCTTTCTTGCAAGAGAAATTAGATCGTCTCTGTCTTGTACAGTGTTGCTTGTGGTGTTTGGCACCTCCCCTCCAGGCTGTGAGGGAGAAACCTTGCTGGGGTGAGTTGCTCCAGGGCTCGACTTGTTCCTAAGAAAGTAAAGGGAGGGCATTGTTGGTCTTAGAAACCTCGACTTGCTGAACATACAGACGAGTGGATTCTGGCATTGTAAAATACTCCACAGCATTAAGAAATGAGTATGGAACGCACTTCCTGCGGGCAGATTTACCGAGGGCAGCTTAACATTTTAAGCTGACTCTCTGTGGCATCCGGCGGGAAGACGGCTTTTCAGTATCGTGTTGGTTAAGATTAGGTGTGGCCTCCAAGGAGGTAGAAATGGTTTCTCTGTCCTGGAAAAGGCTAAGTGTGGTGCCAGGCTGACCTTGCTTCCCTCGTGTTGAAGCGCCTTCCGATTCACTGAGTCACTGGTCGGCCGGCAGATGCTGGTCTCACACCGCGAGGTGCGGGGGGTCCCACAGAGGCGGGCAGGGGACACTGAGTTGCTGCTGTCAGCAGAGTTGACTTCGGGGTCCAGGCAGCAGGAGGCAGGAAGGAGCGAAGAGGAGGAAGGCAAAGGATGCACTCGTGTTGTCTCTCAGAGAAGGTTCCTGGAGTCAGGTGTGACACCTATAATCCCAGCACTCTAAGAGGCTGAGGCGGGAGGATTGCGAGTCCCAGCCCAGCCCGGGCAATTTAGTGGTCTCTCATGGAGACCCTGCCTCAAAGTAAAATATAAAAAATAAAAGGGCTGGAATGTAGCTCAGTGTGCCGTTACATGTATCAGTCTGTCATTCCTTTCAAAGGCTGCGTAATGTTGCATGGCGTAGACTCACCACATTCATAAAAATTTTAATGCGGAAGTCAGGGAAGAAGGTAACTAAGTCAGGAGGGTTCACTGAAGTTGCAGCTTCTGCAGCATTCAGAGTCACAGAGAATCAGAAAGGCAGAGAACCCTGACAGCCTTCGGAGTGAGGGATGCAGCTCAGCGGCAGCGTACTTGCCTAGCAATGCAAGGTCTTGGGTTCGATCCCCAGCACTGCAGAAACACAACAAACTGGTCACTCAGCGCCTTGCTGTCCCTGTGGGGACTGGGAGCCTCTGCACAGAGTTCTCCGAGTCAGGACGGGCTGCAGGATGCGGGTGGTCGGCCGCCACGTCTTCTGGGCTTCCTGGCCGCCCCACGGCCGGGGCCTCAGCGCTGTGCTCCGAGGTCGCTCCTCATCTTGGTCTCAGACTTAGAAGACTTTGGAGTCGGGAACCCCGAGGTGGGCCCGCAGTTATTTTCGGAGAACTGTGTGTTTGCTTCCTGCCACTATGCAAGTCTGAGATAATCAACTCGCCAAGCTGCTCGCTTCAGGGACCGAGAGAAAGAGACGGAAGAGGAAGGGGTGCAGCCCCATCGCCCGAAGACCTCTCGGGGATTCTCCGCCTCCTGCAGCACCCGCCCGGGGACTCAGCTTTAGCACCCCTCCCTGTGGAGACGCTTAAGGCCCGACTATGGCAGACCAGCAGCGACAAGTGTGTCTGATACTCTGGACCCCTCCCACCTTACCGTCAGCAGTGCTTCTTATTCATCAGCAGAAAGAACGTGTTGTGGTGGTGTGCGTCTCTGCTCTCAGCGCTCCGGAGGCTGAGGAAGGAGGATCTCTCAGAGTTGGAGGCCGGTGTGGGCTACCTAGTAAGAACCTGTCTCAGAAACCAAAATTAAAAAAAAAAAAAAGAAGAAGAAAGACCGTATTAAAACTGGAATCCAGTGCCTTGTAGCCAGCATGGACCTTGTGCCGCCTATTCAGGCGGAGTCACACAGGGAACTGGTTTGGGGAGTTTCCTCCGGTGTGTGGTGGCGGCGCCCACAGGGCCGGGCTGTCCGCGGTACTCCCACAGTCAGGGCCTTGAAGGCCGACCTCAGGAGCGGGTTCACACACACGTCGCCGCCATCCCAGGATGCTGGCTGCCTCTCTGCTGGGCCCTCCTTCTTCTGAAGGGCCATAGGCTCCCCGGCTTGGGCTTCCTGGGGGGTGCGAGCTCTGAGGCTGCAGCAGGTGACGGGGGCACCGTGAGGCATGCAGCGCCAATGCCCCCCGTTGGGCTGGGGGACAGAAGATGGGGCCACGCTCTCCTATTCTGGGATTCTTCTAAAACAGGAAGACTGTGTGGCTACCCAGCAGTCACAGGACAACAGGTGTCCGCGAGCATTCTAAATATAGCATTCTCAAGGGAGGAAAAGCTGGCGCTTTGTCCCACCAACAATACTGGGAGGCGACAGGCAGTGGGGACAGGAGAGGACCTGGGAAAGGCGGAGGACCCTGCTGGGGGACCGAGTCCCCTTCCGCTGTCTCTCTGAGGACAGGAGCAAGTCAAATGAACGATTCAGGCGCACAGCCCCTGGAGGGACAGCGTCCTTGCCTGCCGGAGCCAGCATGGGCCCCGTCTCAGCGGCCACCCTGGGCAGGGGGCCCCTGACTGCAGGGTGCGGTGCGGCTCTGCTCCCGAATTCTGTGGTGGGGAGATAGCCCAGCGCCCCCCATGCGAGATGCTGAGCCCGGGCGGGGCGGGTCACGGCTGCCATCGTGTGGACAAGTCACACAGCCCACCTGAGCTCTGGCTTCCTCCCTGTGCTCGTAGGGCCCAGGTGGCCACCAGCGTGAGGTCACAGCTGGCGCTCTGGGTGTCGGCTCTGCCATCCATGAGGTGCTGGGGTGCGGGTCGCATCTTTGTTGTGGCAGACTGGGCGGCTGTAGGGGACAGGGTGGGACTCCTCCACCGCGCCCCACCTGTCACCACCCTTTCTTGGACCTGGTAATTAGGAGGCCACCCAGCCGGGCGGAAGCCAGGAAGTCACCATCAACCCTGCGCCGGTGGTAGGCTCTGTCTTCAGACCTTGTCTCTGGGGACTCGTGGCGTCCGCACCTCGCACGTGAGCTTGGGGCTGAGTGCCGCCAGAGTTCGCTTCTCACTTCTGTGTCCCTGTCTTGTATGTCACTGTGACAATGCAGTTTCCAGTGGAGCTGTCCCAAGTCCAGCAGAAATGAGATATTTTTGTGATTATTCTTTTCAGATTTTCTCCATTCGCTTTATTGTATTCAATCAAAGATATTAAGTTTACCTTTTTCTTTTTTTGCTCAGTCCTGGGGATTGAACCCGGAGCCTTCATACTGCGATATATCCCTAGTCCTTTTCTTATTTTTCATTTTGACATAGAGTCTCACTAAGTTATTAAATTGGTGGACTCAAACTTGCCATTGTCCTGCCTCAGCCTCCCAGAGTGCTGGGATTACAGGCCTGTATATGCCACCATTGCCCTGGCTAAGTTTACTATTTTGACTATGTGTATTTGGTAATAAAATAATTAGTTATTTTCTTTATTTTTATAGTTTTCTTAAAAACTATAAAAATATTTAAATTTTTTTTCTTACAGGTCAAATAAATAGCCTGATGTGTTCAACTGAGCATATATTATAAAGTCAATTTTCCCTTTAAGATAATTTAATTTAATTGGGCCTGAATTTCACTAGCCAGTGACCAGAAATGGGACATACTTATCCAACTCAACCCAGGCCTTTGGGTGTTGGTTTCTCTAATATACTTTTCATATGTACAAAACACTGTATAATAATTTAGCTAAGTCAGCTTTTTGGAGAATGATAGAATTAACAAGAAGCAAGGAATTTTCTATTTGAAGAGAAATACAGGCCGAGGAGGTGGAGTTTGATCACAGCTCCTGTTCAGAATGTGAGTGTGGAGCAGCTCAAAAGGGGGCAGAAAGCAGGGCTTGGTGGCACATACCTGTAATCCCAGGCAGGAGGCCGAGGCAGGAGGATCGCTGCAAGTTCAAGGCCAGGCTGGGCTATGTAGCTGGATCCCGTCTCAAAAAAGCAACAAAATAAAAACAAAACCAAAGACATAAATGCAAGACAGAGACAGAGCCCAGTTCTTATTGTAATTCTGCCCCACTGAACAGGGAAGCCTGGGCAAATTGCTCCCCTCAGGGCGGCCCAGTGGAGCTGTCCCCTGAGGATGGCCCTAGGAGGGCAGGAAGACCTTGGTCCTTGGGCCCTGGCCACGGTGACTTGTGCAGCTGGCCACCCTCGACCCCTCTGCCCTTGTGAGAGGTCCCCAAGTCACAAGCTTCCAACCGATGTCAGCAGGGAAAATTCTGCCTCAGCCGCTCTGGGTTCACCTTCCACAGCATCCCTGGCACTGAGGAAAAGCCTCGCTTGGGTGTAAACCTCTAGGAGCTTGGATTCGGATGAGGCCCCTTCTGAGCAGGAGCAGGGACGGGCTTTGGCATGGAAAATGCTTTCTTCCCACCTCCAGCTGGCTGGCTGTTCTCATTTGCTCCAGGCCTGAAGTTTCAGCCTGCTGTGTGATGCCTGCATATTTATTTTAAGCAGCCGGCCTGGACTTTATCACAATGGTAGTGTGTTAAGGAGCCTGGTTGTGGGGAGAGGGTCTGGGGGTTCAGACTGTGAGCTTCGGCCTCAGACCTGAGGTCTAGCAGGGCAATGGTTGGCATGAAGGGGGCCTTCTTGGTGAGTATCGAGGGCAGAGATCCCCTTTCCTGCAGCTCCCCCTTGGTCCAGGGGTGCCTGACATTGAGCATAGTACCAAGCCCACATACGCTATACTTTCTCCTTTATGTACATACGAGGTGTGATAAAATAAAGTGTTTAAATTAAAAAAAAGTATATTACAGTAAAAGAGACATTGCCATGAATCCCCCTCAAAATACTCCCTCTTCCTTTGGACACCCTCGTCCCATGTTCTTGCCACTTTCCGCAGCAGCTCTGGAGTCCTCTTTCCTGAGGGTCTTCGGCGGCCTGTTGTGGCTGCCTCGATGTCCTGATCAATTCACAATACTGACCTTTTGTGGTCATTTTGACTTTGGGGAAGAGCCAGAGGTCACGTGGTGCCAGACCCAGCGAATACGGTGGATGAGGACACACTGATATTTCTCAGGCCGCCTTTCTCGGGCGTGGCACTTGGCAGCTGCAGTCACTGTAGTTTTGATCACACCTCATAAAGACACTCAAGAAAGAGGACTCCAGAATTGCTGTGGAGTCTTCTCCTGTGACAAAGTTCTGACAAACGGGGTCTGCGGTTTATGGGTCACCGAGTTCCCAATACTCAGCACCTAGCTGGAGCTCCTTAGATCTTCGTTGGTTGGATGAAGGTGTACGAAGTCCTGATTTTGCGCCTAACCCTTCCACACTCCTGTGCTCTCCCCAGCGCCTCCTCTTCCCCCAGCCCGGCTGGCTCCTGGCACCGCTCCATCTGAGATGTCCTGGTGTCCACGGCAGTTTGTCTCCGAACACTGGTTTCTCCTCTTCTGTCTGTCCCCACGGTAGGCCACTCGGGACTGTGCTGATTGGCTACTGTCCTTAGACCTCCAGGGTCTGCTGGCTTCTCTGTCCTGTCCTGAACGGGTTCCCTGGGTGCTCTGTGTGGATCCCTTTGCATTATTAATTGATCCCTGCCCCTGCCCAGTGCCAGGACTGGGCTGACCTGGAGGCTGCTGCCTTGCAGGAGGGCTGGGCTCGGGGGATGGGGAGGCTGGAGGGAGGATGGGACCTGCTGCTCACCAAGAGTGGAGGAATAGGGGCCTGGGGAGAACAGGAGCCGCTGGACCAGCCCAAGGCTCCCTGCAGCCCAGAGCTCAGGCTGTGCACGCCACGGGGCTGCCTGCAGGCGCCCTCCTGCCGCAGGGGCGCTGGCACAGGATGCCTGGCTCTTTCTCAGCCTTGTGTACCTTTCACCCTCCTTATCGAGATAAGAATCAAGCCGTGAGGATGTGAACCATCCTTATCGGCTTCCCTATCACCGCCGCCAACCTGCCTGCCGTTTCTCACATGAATAAAGCCACACTGCTTCCTGACATTCACCTCTGTGAACTCCTTTTGGGCATGATTTATGCTAAAGAACACAGAGGCTGGGAGAGCACGAAGGGCTAATCCAAGGTCACATGCTGTCCTGGGTGGGGCTGGTGCAACGTGATGGTGCATGCTTGTCATCCCAGCACTTGGGAGGCCGAGGCAGGAGGATGGCTGTGAGTTTGAGGCCAGCCTGGGCTGCATAATGAGACTCTGGAGAGAGAGAGAGAGAGAGAGAGAGAGAGAGAGAGAGCGCTGCTCTGGAACTCTCTCGGAAAGTGTTGGTGGACACAAGCCAGAGTCTGAGTGTGCACGTGTGTCCCAGTTCACTTGGGGCACACCCGTGTCTCTGCTCAGTGTTGGGAGTGACTTTGTAGGTATGTGCATGGGGCGCTGTGCTGGGTGTGTCCTGGGTCCAGTGTGTGGCATGTGGCTGGGGCGTGTGCACACGCGTGTCCCGGGGCGGCCACTCCTTCTCAGATGTCTTGGCTTTGGCTTTGACAACGGAGACCCAGCTGCGCTCTGGCCGGGAAACATCCGCTGTGGAAACCGAGGAGGAGCTGACGGTCCCTGAAGAGGGGCTGCGCACGCTGCCAGCAAGCGCTCCTGGCTGGCTGCCTAATTCCCTGCAGATGCTCCTAAAATCTGTTTCTAATTTGGACTCTGCCTTCCCCGGCCCCCACCCTTCCTTTCCTACTCTCCCTGCGCCTCAAACCATCAAATTATGCTGAATAATGGCTGCAGCGGGGGGAGCAAGCTAAAGGTCGCCAGCGGGCTGTTGGCGGGTGTAATAATGTCACATTTCAATTTATGCAGGGAGTGATGCAGGAATCAAAAGCCATAAATAATCAGGGCTGCACTTGGAGCTGCTGCCAACAGTGACTCCCGCAGGTTGTGCCACCCTGGGGAAGAAGCCACAACTGTCACACCCAACCCGCCGTCCACTGTGCGTGAAAAACCCACGAGCCTGCATGCAGATGCAAAACACAGTGTTTTCTCTCTGCCAGGGAGGGGACTTGTGACCAGAGATGCGCGGCATCAGCAAGACTCGCTGGCGTCTGAGTTTTACCCGGATGTTCTGGGCACAGGCCTTCTAGAATAGGCTAAATCTCCTGGTATTATGCATCCCTGACACACTCAGTGCCAGGAAGACCTTGCTCCATGGGAAAGTGGAGCGAGCAAGAGGGTGGGAGGACGGGAGGATGGGGGGTGTAGGGACACAGAGGCGGCAGCCCGAGAAGACATGTAGTTGGGTGGGAGGAGCTGCTGGTGACATTTGTTGGCGTCAGCTCATGTTAAGGAGTTGGGGCTGCCATTGCGGATGTAGTTGTTTTAGTGACTGATGTGGACGTGGAGAAAATGCGTGCGTTCTTTGTTTTTTTAAAAAAATTTATTACTATTATTTTTTGGTTTCTTGGGACAGGGTCGTGCTAGGTAGAGCTGTGTAGCCCGGGCTGACCTTGAACTTGTGAGGCTGCTTCAGCCTCCCAAGTGATAAGATTACGGGCACGTGCCGCCACCCTTGGTTTTACATGCATTCTTTGAAGGCAGGGGACTTGCCCTGTGGTCCCTTTTGGTCCTTTGCAGGCCAGTGGGTCAGGGTCAGGGAGTCCAGGGCCTCCTGGGAGGTCTTGGAAGGTTCTCACCTGTGTTTTGTGGCCAGGTAGTTGGGGAGGCCAGAGGGGATGAGGCCCTGGCCTTGCCCAGTGACTTGCCTTTGTGAGGAGCTGTGAGCACGGGGCCCTTCCCTTCCCCCAACATCCTGCCGCCTGATGGCAGACGTGGCCACCAGGACACCTTGGGAAGCCAGGGCTGGAGGGGTCCCCATGTCTGTGGTCCAGCTTGTTTCTGCTGTTTAGTTGTGTGCAATGTGAAGGGCTCTGCCTTGTGTAACCCTCAGAAGGACCGTGTGGCACCAGAGGCCACTGCCAGGGCTATTTCCGTCTCCTCAGGGTGTCGTCCTGCTGGGAAACAGCTGCTCCGGAGCAGCGGCAGCCGGGGGCTGGGTGCTGACCCAGGAAACAAGAGCAGAAGCCAGGCTGTGCTACCGGCTTGGCCACTCCCTCTCCATGCCCTGCCACCTTCTGCCTGGACAGAGCAAGGACAACCCCACTGCACCTCAGAAGCCAGTGATTTGAAATGGCAGAGCACCCTGCGCCCTGGCTTTCCAGATGCCTGGGTGGAGACTGCCCGGAGAGCCGAGCTTGGCCAGTCCTGAGCAAGACGTGAACTTCCGTCCTGTGGTGTCCAAGCCATTGTACTTTGCAGTGTTTGTCACAGCAGTGACCTTACTATAAGTCATGTGTTAGGAATTTTCATTCCCTTTATACAGATCAGGAAACTGAAATTCAGAGAGGAAAATCAGTCCCTCAAGGTCATATGTTCAGTAAATGATTGAGTCGAAATGCAAGTCTAAGCTGGGCACGGTGCTACGGGTCAGTAATCCCAGCACTTGGGAGGCAGAGGCAGGAGAATGGCCATGAGTTTGAGGCCAACCTGGGCTACATAGTGAGACCCCGTCTCAAAAAAACAAAACCAAAACTAAAAACGAAGGGCTGGGGAGTTAGCTCCGTGATGAGAGTGTTTGCCTTGCAAGCACAAGGCCCTGAGTTCCATCCCCAGCACCAACAAACAAACAAACAAACAAACAACTAGAAATGAAATGCAAGTCCAGGCCTCCCTGGTTTTTGGTTATGCTCCGGTCAGGCGAGTTCCCTGAGTGTGTTCCACAGCACAGTGTGAATACCTGCCCAGAGAGCTTTGGGAAATGCCAGCTTCGGGTCAGCAGGGATCTTGGGGTGGCTCTCTGCAGGCTGTCAGCTGTCATGCTAGTGAAGTGCGCGCCGGTGACACGGCCCTGAGGTCTCTCCCAAGGTGTCAGACCACAGAGCCCTGGCGAGCTCGGTGTGCTTGGGACACGCTGTGGGTGAGCTCGAGCTCTGGTGTGCTGCCTGTTGTGGGTGAATAGTGTCCCCTTCAGTTATCCCCCCTCCCAGTGTGACTTTATTTGGAAACAGGGCTGTTGGGGAGTTGACCAAAATGAGGTCATTATATGGGCCTAATTCAGCGCCGCGAGTTTCCTTCTGAAAGGGGCAATGTGGACACTCAGAGGCACAGGCACAGGCACTCCAGGGACGACAGTGTGAGGGTGCTCTGCCGAGGTGCCATCTGCAGCCAGGATTGGAGAGGTGACCCTGTGAGCCCGGGATGCCCACAGTGGCTGCAGACCCCGGAAGCCAAGGAGGAGAGCAAGAGCCCTTAGAACCCAGCCCCGCCCAGCCTTGGACTTGGGCTTCCAGCTTCCGAGCTGCAAGAGAAGGAATTTGTGTCTTCACAGGGCCACAGCGCACGAGCTTTTGCGTAGGACGTCGAGAGATAGAGCTCAGCGTTGGTCCACTGCCAGGAGTCCCTGCATGTGATTGTCCCCAAATGCTCACAGAGCTGTGGGATTAGCTCCAGGGCTGGAGACAGAGCGCCTCGGGGGAAGGACTCTAAACAACACTCCGTTTGTCTTGTGGACACCAGTAATCCTTTTGCTTATTCCAGATTTCCTTCTTGTCTCCACATATTTATGTGTACGGCGTTGGGAAGACAGATGCGTATGTGAAAAAAAGTGAGTTGCTTAATAAGGTATGATCCTATTTTCACAGAAACAAACAAGCCGTGTGTGTGATGCATACACAGGCATGTGTGTGTGTATACAAGTGCTGATTAAACACAGACAAACGCAGGGAAGGATATACAAGGTCTATAAACAGCCGCTACCTCCGGGGGCGGATTAGTGCCCGTGAGGGTGCAGGCGCCTTTCAGGGCTGTTTTCTAAACTTCTGTGCGGTTTAAACAAAAACAAACACCCACTTCGAAGTGTGTTATGAATGAGTGAAGTCTGTAAATTGTGGCTTTCGTCATTGTTGTGAACTTGCTCTGAAAGAGCCCGGATTCCTCCAGACCTGCCCCTGGGAAGGAGCCCTGGGGCTGCCCATTTTGGGGGAGCCTGCACTCGGAGCCTGGAGGAGCAGAGCCTTGGGGTGTGGTGGGGTTCAGCTCCAGAGTGTCCCCCGAAAGCCTCCGCGCTCAGCAGGGCTTTGGAAGGAGGCTGGATCGCGGGCACTGTCCGTGACTTGCTGTCAGGAGGGGGCCTGATCAGAAGAGGTGGACGGCTTCTGGCTCTGACAGACTCCTTGACACAGGAAGGGGCCTGGCAGGGGCCACACCACAGACAGAGGGGCTGCCCATGGCCTGCCTCATCCTCCTTCCCAGACCGGGGCTGTGAGATGCCCACTATGCTCCTTAGGAATCTGGCAGCGCTTTACCCTGCAGGAGTCCTGGGCACAAGGGCAAAGGGACACTGAGTTTCTGACCCTACAAAGCTGATGGTCTGCTAGGCGTAGTGGTGCACACCTGCAATCCCAACACCTGGGAGGCTGAGGCAGGAGGATCGCTGGGAGTTCAAGGCCAGCCTGAGCTACAGAGTGAGTTCGAGGTGAGCGTGAACTACACAGCAAAATTCTGTCTCAGAAGAATAAAACCAAAAGCCGAGACTCTAATTTGAGCCCCGACTCATCCTCCGAAGCTCAGCCTGGCTGCACTGGAGAGGACTTGGAATGGGGTCAGAAATGCCACCCCCTAGCTGTGACTCTCTTTCCCCATCTGCCCAATGGGAAGAATACTGTTTATCAACAAGGGCTGTTATGATTATGAAGTTCAAACACTTCAAGCTATTGTTCCTGTAGAGATTTGATTTCAGTTGATGCAAGAAGTATTTCAGTCTGCTTAATATTCTTAAATAACAGCAATTGGTACACACCACTGAGCAGGGTAAGGTTGGTTTGCGTGGGCTTTATGTATAAGTAGTCACTGAATATTTACACAGATCTAGAAGGAGTGTGCTATGATCCAATCCCTGGGCTACAGATGAGAAGCAGAGGCAAGGAGAGGGAAGGAATTGCCCCAAATCAGACAGCACCCTGCATCAGGGACCATCTTGTCCTGCCAACACTGCAGACTCAACGGGGATTTCTTTCTTGTTTTAAAATCCTCTTTGTTCTAGACATTTCAGCATATGGTATTTGTGTTAAAGGTGTGTAAGACTCACTTTGTTGGATTTACAAACGAATCCAATTTACGAATGTTCTCCTGGAATGGAACTCATTCGTAAGTCAGGGACTTACTGTAAGAATAAAATGTATATTACAACAACTTTCCATGGATTTCTATTACCAAATGATGGCCAACCATTAATTATTAAACTCTGGTCAATCTCGCTCTTCCCCATTATTCTAAGGCAAATCCCAGACATCCTGTGTACCTGTGTTTACTTTCATATTTCTGTAATATGGAGACCTCTAATAAATATTAGCCATAAAACGTTAGGTCCCTAAATTTTTAAAATGGTAATTCAACATACCTTAATGCCTTTGACTATTCAGTGTTCAAATTCCCAAGTTATCTTAAACAGTCAAGAAATAAATTTTCTTATTTGAATTGAGATCCAGAAAAGATTGATACATTTGTTGTTGGCTGATAGGTCCCTTAAGATGATTTTAATCTATACATTTCTCTTTCTATCTTTTCTTGTTTTTTTAAATTATTGTTTTGAAGAAACTGGATTACTTGCCCTATAGAGTTAACCACAATATGGATTTTGCCAGTCTCACCGTAAACATGCTCTTACCACATGTTCCAATGATCATTTGTAGTCACAACTTCTCTGTCCCCTGGATTTTCTGTGAAGTGGTATTTATATTAGAACATTGCCAAGATTTAGGCTTTAAAAAAAATAGAGTCATGTTAGTGCAGTTTTAGGATGATAGCAAAACTGAGAGAAGAATGTCCGGATACCTCACTCTCCAGCTTCCTCCATTGCTAACATCCCTCGGGACTGTGGCACATTCTTACAGCTGGCCCTACACGGACGCACTGTGATCAGCCCGAGTCCATTTTTTATCGGGGTCCACCCTTGGTGGTGTCCGTTTTCTGGTTTTGGACACGTGGCTAATGAAATGCAGCCGTGTGTGTGTTTACATGCATCACATTAGAATGTATCCATTCCACAGTGGTTTCATCGCTCTAAAAATCCCCTGTAGCTGCTTGTACTAGCTCATACCTGTAGTGCACGTGAGGCTGAGCCGGGAGCATCTCTTGAACCCGAGAGTTCCAGGCCACCTAGAACACAGTGAGACCCATCTCCAGCAAAAGAAAAGGAAACAAACACCTCTGCCGTCTGCCTGTGAGTCCTCCTCCCCTCACACCTCCAGGAAACTGCTGCACGTTTCACTGTCTGCAGTTAAGCCTTTTCCCGAAGGCCGCAGAGCTGGAACTCTGTCGGATGTACCCTTTTCAGACTGGATTCCTTCACGTAGTGATATGCACTCAGGCTCCCCCGTGCCTCTTCATGGCTTGACACCTCATTTCTTTTTAGCGCTGAATGATGTTTCATTGTCTGGATGGACCAGAGTTTACTTCTCTCTTTGCTTACTGAAGGGTATCTTGGTTGTTTGCAAGTTTTGGCAGTTATGGAGAAAGCTAAACACCACGTGAAGGTTTTGGTGTGGACGCAAGTTCCCAGCTCCTCTGGGGAAATGCGAAGGGCCGCGCTTGCCGGACGACGTGGTAAGAGTGTATCCAGTTTTGCGAGAGTGTGCGCGGCTGTCCTGTAAGGTGGCTCTGCTGCTTGGATTCTCAGTAGTGATGCCTGCTGGCCTTATCTTCACCGGCACTCGGCCTTGTCAGGTTCCGGGTCTGGCCATTCTAGCAGGTGCATGGTGGCGGGTCCAGGAGATGGAGCCCTCAACTCCACCTGTTGAATAGATTCTTGATTCTTAGCCTGTAAAAAGGATTTCAAGACATGTCAGGGAGCGGACAGGGAGATGTACTGGGCAGAGTTAGAAAACCAAGGAGGACAGGGGAAGGACTCCATCTCAGGCACCTGGAGGGCTCACTCCTGTGAAGGGGTGCAGACCAGGCTGCTGGCCAAAGAACGAGGCCAGCTTTTGTGGGCTGACTGAGGTGGGCTGGGGTCCGGTCAGTCATTTTTTGGTCATGGTTTTCAGCTCCAGGGGAATCTTTAAGGCTGGAGGGGCAATTCGGTTCCCATGAGAGGACTGGCCACACTGGAGGACGGCACCTCGGCTGGTCATGGGTGATCACTGCTCTCTGTGTGTGTGTGTGTGTGTGTGTGTGTGTGTGTGGCGGGGCTGGTCTCATCATGGGCGGTCTGTGAGCTCTGCTCTTCCTGGAGTTCAAGGCGATTGGAGGTTTGAAGACCTGTAGATGTCACTCCCAGGTGAGTCGGGGACTAGCGCTGTGCAGATCACCAATCGAGTGTCCTTGCAGACCCTGAAGGTTACTCTTAGCTTGATGCTCTCAGTCTTGACAAGGGATGAGCTAGACTGGGTGATTTAGGGCCGCGATCCTCCAGCGGGCTGCCCTTGGTGACTGCACGTCCGCGTGCACGACGGAGCCTGTGGTCTCAATGCTGTTTCCGGTTGTATTTCCTGAGTGACACACAATATGGAGTATCTATTTATATGATTCGCTTACCATTTGTACGTCTTTGCTGAGGCTAAAGTCATTGGCCCATGTTTCAATTGGCCTGTTTGTTTCCTTATTGTTGATCGCAAGTGTTCTTAGTAAATTTTGGATAACGGTCTCTTTTCAAACACATATTTTACAAATATTTTGCTTCCAATCTGTAGTTTATCCTTCCATACTCCTGAGCAGAGCAAGAGTAGAAATTCACAGAGCAGGAATTTTTAGTTTCAGTGAAGCCCAAATTACCAAGTCTGTCTTTTGGGGATTGGATCTTTGGTGTTATATCTAAAGAGTCACCGTGAAACTCAAAGTTATCTTAATTTCCTCCTTTGTTATCTTCTAGGAATTTCACGGTTTCGTGTTTTACGTTTAGATCTGTGGTCCACGTCAGTTAGTTTTTGTGACTGGTGTAAATTTTGTGTCTAGACTCATTTTTCCTCGTGTTAATATCTAGCCATTCTAGAGGCTTTTGTTGAACAGACTCTCAATTGTACGCACTTTGCTCCTTTGTGAAAAATCAGTCGATCATATTTATGTGAGTCTATTTTGGGGCCCCCTGCTCTGTCTCACTGATCTATTTTTCTCTTCTTTTGCCGCTTCCATATTGCCTTTCCCCCCATTGCTCGGGAGTAAATCCGGGGTCTCCTCTGTGCTAAGCGAGTGTTCTGCTACCAAGCTCGCCCCAGCCACTACCACACAGTTTGACTCCAGTAGCATTGTAGAGAGTCTTTTCCCTTCTATGTTAAGGTGATTCGTCTGGGTCTTTTGCCTCTCTGTATAAACTTTAGGATTGATCTGATGATACCTATCAACAAAATAGCTTCATGGGTTTTTGACGGGGATTGTGTTGACTCTGTAGCTCAAGCTGGGCAGGACTGATATTTTAGTAATATTGCGTTTTTCCGTCTTTGGACGTGGATATCTCTGTGTGTATTTGATTCTTCATTTGGAGTTTTATAGTTTTCCTCATATAGATTATGCACATATTTTGTTGATTTAAAACTCAGGTTTTTCTTTTCTTTTTCTTTTTTTTTTTAATGCTGGGGATCAAACTCAGGGCCTTGTGCTTGCTAGGCGAGCACTCTAACCACTAAGCTAATCCCCAAACTCCCAAGTTTTTCATTTGAGGGGCAATGCTAGTGTAAAGCGTAGGTGGGAGTTCTTTCTAGTTTCAAATTCCACTCGCTCATTGGTGATTTATAGGAAAGAAATTGACTTCTGTGTGCCCTGTATGTTACAGCTTTGCTATATAATCACTTGCTAATTCCAAGGTTTCTTTGAAAAATTCTTTTGAATTTTCCATGTAGACAATCATGCTATCTTGAACAGATAGTTTTATTTCTTTTTTCCCCAATTAGTAGATTTATTTATTTGTTTAATTATTTTGAGACAAGGTCTTGCTTTGTTGTTCGGGCTGGCTTTGAACTCATTACGTAGCCCAGGCTGGCCTCTAACCCACGGTGGGCCTCTCGAGTGCTGGGATTACAGGTGTGTGCCACCACACCCAGCTCATTCATTTTCTTTTCTTGTCCTATTGCAGAGACTGAGACTTCTAGTATAATGTTGAAAGAGTGTTGAGGGCGGACCTCCTTGGCTTGATCCAAATCTCAGTGGGAAGGTCTTTAGTTTTTCACCATCACGTATGATGTTAGGTGGCAGGGTTTTTTGGTGGCTATTTTTACCAGTTTGAGGAAGTTCCTCTCTTTTCCTACTTTACTGAGAATTTTAAAAGTTATCTTGAATAGGCATTAGATTTTGTTAAATACTTTTTTCTGCATCTATCACTATGATCATGTGATTTTTTTCCCTTCAATCTGTTAATGTAACGTGTTACTTTATCTGATTTTTCAACGTTGAACTGGCCCTGAAAATAAATCCTATTTGGTTGTGGTGTGTAATTTTGTTAATACTTCTTGATTTGATGTATTGCTATATTGTTGAAGTTTTTTGCTTCTATGTTCAGGAGAGATATTGCTCAGTATCCTTTTCTTGTAAAATTTTTGTCTGGCTTGGTATTAGGGTGAGGCTGGCTTAATGGAATAAATTAGGAAGTGTCCCCCTGCTTCTCTCTCTGAAGGAGAGTGCAGATGATTGGTATAATTTCTCCCTTACTGTTTGGTAGTACTCATCATTGACCCCCTTTGGGCAGGTTATTAATTATTGATTAAGGAACGGGTGGGGAAGGGGGAAAAACCCAAGATATATCATGTACAGGTACAAATTAACTATGATGAATGTGATCATTATGTGTACCTAAAAATGTACCAATGAACTTCTTAGTTAAAAAAAATAAAAATAAATAAATTTCATAGATACCGGCCTATTCAGATTGTCTATTTCTTCTGATGTGAGTTTTAGCTGACTGTGTCTTTCAAAAAAATCAGTCTATTTCATCCAGGTCCTCCAGTTTGTGGCTAGAGAGTTACTCTTTGATCATCCTTTTAATGTCCAGGGTCTGCAGTAATATCCTGTCTTTCATTTTCAATATTACAGCTCCTCTTCTTTTCCTACCTGGCCTGACTAGAAGTTTGTCAAGTTCATGAATCTTTTCCAAGTACCTGCTTTTGGTTTTGTTGATTTTCTCATTGATTTTCTGTCATCGGTTTCATTGATTCCTGCCCTGCTTTGTATCTCTTCTCTTCCATTTATTTTGAATTTAACTTTTCTTTTCTAGCTTCCTAAGTTTGTTTATTTTTATTTTTTATTTTCCTAAGTTTAAATGATTGATTTTAGATCTTTTTTCTTCCCTAATATGCATCCAAAGCTATCATTTATCCTGTAAGCACTGCTTGCAGTGCATCTCAAAAAATTTTGATCAGTTGGATTTTCATTTTCATATAGTTCAAAATATTTTAAAATATTTTTTGAGATTTTTTTCTCTGACTCCTGCATCCTCTGGAAATGTGCTGTTTATGAGTTGGGTGTGATGCTGCCTGCCTCTAATGCCAGCGCTCTGGAGGCTGAGGCAGGAGGATCGTGAGTCTGAGCCTAGCCTGGGCAATTTATTAGAGAGATCCTATCTCAAAAAAAAAGGAGCTCTTTAATCTCCAATTATTTGAACATTTTCTAGATTCCTGGTATTGATGCCTAGTTTAACTCCACTGTGGTCTGAGTGCAGACGTTGTATTATTTTAATATTTGTTGAGGCATGTTTTATGTCCAAGAGTGTTCCGTGTGACCTTGAGAGGAACATGCGTTCTGCTGTTGTTGGACGAAGTCGTCTATGGGATCTGCTGTGTCAAGCTGATTGATGGCAGTCTTGAGTTCAAAAGTAGTCTTGCTGATTTTTTGCTTGCTTGATCTATCTATTTTTCTCTCTCACTCTTTCTTTCCCTCCTTCTTTCATTCTTTCTTTCTCTCTCTTCTTTTTTTTTTTTTCCTGTGGTACCAGAAGTAGTGCCAACCTACATTCCCAGCTCTTTTTAATTTTTTCTTATTTTTTTAAAATTTTGAGACAGGGTCTTGCTAAGTTCCTCCTGACTGGGCTTGACCTTGCAATTCTCCTGCCTCAGCCTCCTGGAATGCTAAGATTATAGGCCTGAGCCACCAAATACCTGCATCACCATATAACGCCTTCCTCTTGTCCCTGATGATCTTCCTTGTTCTGAAATTGACTCTATCCAAAATTAATAGGGCTATTTTTATTTCTTCATCCATTTAAATCTCTATGTTACTTTGCATTTAAAGTGAATTTCTTGCAACAACACATAGCTGTGCCTTTTGTTCTGATCCACTCTGATGATCTCTGTCTTTTAATTAGTGCATTTGGAAAATTAATGTTCAAAATGATTATTACTATAGTTGGGTTAATATCTACCATATTTCTTGCTGTATTCTATTTGTTGTCCTTGTTCTTTGTTTCTATTTTCGTTTTCTATTCTGCTTTTTGTGATTTTAATTGAACATTTTATATAAATCCATTTTTTCTTTCTCTTAGCATATCAGTTTTACTTTCTCTTTTAGTTGTTGCCTAGGAGTTTGCAATATATCTTTACAACTAATCCAGTGACTTTCAAAACTAATTCTTTTTTTAAAAACCTTTGTTTGTTTGTTTGTTTTTTGGTGCTGGAGATCAAACTTAGGGCCTTGTACTTGTGAGGTGAGCACTCCTACCACTGAACTAAACCCCCAGCCCCCAGTGACTTTCAAATAACACTTTCCTGCTTCCCAAGTACTGCAAGAACCTTAAAATAACAAGCTAATCATGATTCCTTTCTCTTATTACTCATGTCACAGTCATTTACTTCACTTATCCATAATCCATAATGGAATACAATATTATTATTATTATTATTATTATTATTTTGAGACAGAGTCTCACTGTACAGCTCAGGCTGGCCTTGAACTCACAGCAGTCCTCCTGCCTCAGCCTCCCTAGTGCTAGGATTCCAAGTGTATGCCATCATACCTGGCCATTGTTATTATTTTGAACTATTATCCATCAACTCAATAAAGAATAAAAAAAAGAGTTTTTATTTTGTCTTCATGTATTCCTTCTCCGGTGCCCTTTGTTCTTTGACATAGTTGTGAGTTTCTAATCTACAATGTTCCTTCTCTCCAGAGAACTTTTAGAAGTTCTTGTAAGATGAGTTTGTTGGCAACAAATTTTCTCAACTTTCAGTTGCCTGAGAAAGATTTTACTTCTCTTTCCCCTTGAAGAACATTTTTTTTCTGGGTACAGAAATCTTAGGTTGGTGTTTTTTATTTTTTTCCCCCTTAGTGCTTTCAATATTCAGTCCATTCTCTTCTTGCTCGCATGGTTTCTGAGAAGAATCATGTAATTCTTATCCTTCTTCCCCTCTAGGTAAGAATGTAAAGATTTATCCTTAAGTGAAGCCACCTTAAAGCCAAATAGCCCTCTGGCTTATGTCAGGATTTTTTTCTTTGACTTTCTGACATTTGAAAATGATATGCCCAGGTGTTGTTGTTTGACGTTTATTCTCCTTAGTGTTCTTTGCGGTTCTGCCTGTGTGGTTTGGTATCTGACATTAACTGGGGAAATTCTTTGTCATTATTCTTTTAAATGTTCCTTTCTCTTTTTCTTCTTCTCTGGTATTCTCATTGCATGTATGCTGTACCTTTTGTAGTTGTCCTACAATTCTTGAATATTATGCTCTTTTTGCTTGTTTTCATTTTGTTTTTCAGTCTTTTCTCTATTAACTTTTCAGATGAGATTGGGCATGTTCAGGGTTGTACGGCCGGAGATGCTATTAACTTTTCAATTTTGGAGTTTTCTATTAAGATATCATAAGCTGGAAAGATTCATTTCTCAGTTGCGTTCACTAAAAAACATTTTCAAAGGCATTCTTCTCTCCTGCTACACTGTTTCTGATCTCCATCATTTTCGTTATTAGAATTTTCATTGCTTTGTTTACATTACCCATCTGTTCTTGTACGCTGTCTACTTTATCCATTAGAGCACTTAGCATATCAGTCATAGCTGTTTTGTATTCCAACATTCCTGCTATATCAGAATCTGGTTCTGGTACTTGCTTTTTTATTGTCAAAGTGTTTTTCAGCCTTGTAGAATGCCTTGAAACTTCTTCTTCATAGATGTGCATGAAATATTGGGCAAAAGGAAACCCTGTAAATAGACGTTCGGGGCTGTGGTAGTAAGGTATAGTGAGGCAAGTGTTCTACAGGTCCATGATTAGGCCTCAGTCTTTTTGTGAGCCTGAGAGTCTGGACTATGAAGTTCACACATGTGTCTCAGATCATCTTCTCCCTCCACGTCCATGAAACGGGATGGCCGAGTAGGCAGGAGTTGGATATTTCCTTCCTTCAGGTCGGCTAGACTCAGATAAAACTCCAAGAGTTTAGACTCTAGAAAAATGGTCTCATTTGAAGAAGAACAAAATGCTCTAGTATATTTTAAAATGGCTCCCTTTCCATCTCTCTGTGCTGGAAACATAAGGGGAATTTTCTCTAGTATTCTCTGTGAAAGTAGGTTAAACATCTGGAGGTAAAACTCACAAAAGTGGGATCATGCTATCTGAAATGCCATTGTTAAAAGATGTGGGCTGGCAGTAAGGACACTGGGGACACAACTGATGGACAAAGCCAAAGAGAAAATGAGTCAAGTAAACATCTTGAAAACTTACGATCTTTACCTCTCCCCGCTGTTTAGTTAGGGAGGGTTCCCTAACTGTTAATAATAACCTTGAGCTGAGAAGGTAGTACAATGATCGAGTGGATGGTTAGCACATGCAAGGCCAGGGTTTGATCCCCAGCGCCATGCACATGCACACGCACATGCACATGTGCACGCGCGCACACTCACACACACACACAATAACAACCATCACTTCTAGCATGTTGCAATAAGCCAGGCACTGTTTTAAAATTGCTTATAGTGTAAAAATTATTTTATTTCTTTTCAATGACCCTATGTGGCTGGTGCTAATATTATTCCACTTAGAAAATTGGAACCAGGGCTAAGGAGATTGTATCACTTGCCCAAAATGTCACCTTTGCGTTTGTTGAGAGAGCAGTCCTGCCTTGGGAAGCCCTTGATGCTGGCACTCTCCAAGCAGTCCCACTAACATGCTGTGAAATGACTGGCCTTCTGTGACTGCAGAATAGCGCAGCGATGGCAAATTCCTCTTGCATCTTCTAGGGCTTTTACCTGCCAAGGCACCACTCACATCTAGATTTCTTGTTTCGGGGTCCCTCACAGGTGTAAAAATTACACTTTCTCATCAGGTGATAGTTTCCTAAACGGGATTCGGGGGAGTGACCAGCTCTGCCTGGACCCTTTGACCTTCTGGATGATGGTAGTTGCTCACTGTTCCCTTGAAGAAAACTACAGTATCCTTTGCTTGCGAAGACAATGTGTTAGGTAGTATTTTGTTTGATCTGTGACCTGTTATGTAGTCCAACTGTGGGAACTTGTTCCAAAATGAAAATGGGATAAGTGGGTCTTTTCAAAATATCTACTTTCTTCCACCATCCCAGAAAACAAAACAAAACAAAACAAAACCGAAGTGCATCCTCTTGCAGGTGCTAGACTAGAACTGTTCCCACCTACTCTGGGCTCTGACCAAAGCCACGAATCTTCCTTTCACTTACAGAACTAGGTAATGATCTTTGTACTTCACGGGGATTTCCTGTGTCAAAGATTCCTCCTTGGGAACAGGGAACTAATAACAGATCATATAAAAGCTTCAAGAACCAAACCTCAAGGGTCTATTGGAAGCCAAACTTCTCTGCTTCCCCGAAACGTGGGGCAGGAAGAGCGTGGAGCAAGGAGTTGACTTAGTCACTTTCCTCATTGCTGGGACAAAATACCCGACACTCACAGCTTGAAGGAAGACAGACTTATTTTGGCTCATGTTGTTTTAGAAGTCTCAGTCCTTGCGGGGTTGATCGTTTCCAGGTAGAAGCAGCACGGTGGAAAGGTCTAGTGGAGAAGAGCTGCTCACCTCATGGGGGCCAGGAAGCAGAGACAGGAAGGAGGCACTGGGCAGGGAGACGAGCCCTTCCGGGTCATGCCCCCAGTGACTGCCTCTTCTGACGAGACCCCACCTCCTAACAGTGAGAGAGCTGCGCTGCTCCCCCAATCCCCTTCCAAACCCATGAGGTTTTAGGGGGGCATTTCCATTCTAAACCATAATAGATGTGGAGAGCGACGACCACAGGCAGAGGCAGGGCAGCCACAGTGAGCGAGACCAGTTCCAAGATGGAAATGGGCTAAGTGGGTCCCTTCGCTAAAATATAATCATGTATTTCAAGACAACAACAAAGAGCGATGAACCGAAGTTGCAGTCCTTCGAAGTGTGGGCCTGCTTGGCTGCACGGGTTGGATTCGAAGAAGGCTGAGAGACCGCCTGGGCTTCGCTGGGAAAACAGCAACGCAAGGAGCAGCACTTGGCTGCGTTTATCGACACCGAGGAGACCCAGAAACATGCGGCGGCACTCACCGAGGGGTCACCAGCAGAGGGGAGGGCGATGGTGACTGTGTGCTGGGCAGGTCGGCCAGGCCTGCGGCTGGGGCTGTGGTCTCTGGAGTCTGTGCACCAGGCAGGACTCCCTGCTGTGGCCGGATGTCAGAGACGCTTCCCTCGGAGCACCAAGAAGTGGGAGTGCAGCCCTGGGCCATGGTTCACTCTGCACCGTGCAAGGAGCTGGCTCTGGGCCCTTCCTGTGCGCCAAATGGAAGCTGATATGAGATTCAGCGTCCTTTCCCTCAGAGGTTGCCTTTCTACACAATGATGGCCTTCCCAGTAGGGCTTGGTGGCGCACACCTGAAATCCCAGCATTTGGGAGGCTGAGGCAGGAGGGTTGCCAGCAGTTCAAGGCCACCCTGGGCTACAGAGAGTTCAAAGCCAGCCTGAACTGTTTAGTGAGGCCCTGTTTTAAAAAACAAACAAACAAACAAACAAACAAAAATGGCTTTCCCACTGGAGGTTCCAGGACCCTCCATGGGAGGTTGGGGTGGGGTCCCCCTGCTCTACCGTCTTGTCTTCTTTGCATGGTGAGGCCTCAGGGGAAGCAGGGTGGGCATGACATTCTGTGTTCTTTCCTCTTCCCTGCTTCCCGGTGCAGCACCCTAATGGGTCGCTGTCAGCAGATAAGATCCCCTGGGGGCAAATTGCCCCCGACTTCTGGGAACAAATCTCGGTCTTCCTGAAGAGTTACTTTATAGTTTCAATGCTCACGGACCCTCAAATCTGGCGGGTATTTTTCCCTGGCCTCGTGGTAATTCACTGTGATTCTAAGTGGAGGCTCGAGGATGGCTGAATGAGGAGCACAGAATCTGCAGGCAGAGAGCCAGCGTTCAGGTCCCCCCCGCCAGTCCTGCCTGTGCGACCACCAGGGAGTTACGGACCAGGTGGTGCCTCAGTTTTCTCATCTGGGGAATGTATCAATCACACTGCCGGGCATGGTGGCGCATGCCTGTGATCCCAGCACTTGGAAGGCTGAGGCAGGAGGATCCTCGTGAGTTTGAGGCCAGCCTGGGCTATATAGCCAGACCCTGTCTCAAAACACCAAAAAAAAAAAAAAAAAAAAAAAGTGTGTGGGAGGGTTACACTCTTCTGGGTTGTTTAGAGAATGATACACATTCATATAAGGAAAGTCTTTCTAGCCCATAACGTGTTATCACTATTGCTAAATGAGAGATATGATTCATTAAATGAACGTAGCCGTCCCCTGTCGCATCAGAAAGATTGGCTTGTGGGCTTCTGGGGGACGCCACACATCGCTGGGGGATGTGTGGTCCGGCACTGCCGCAAGAGTGTTTCTATCTGAGCGGCTCAGGGCTGGTGTGCAGGCCCCGGCCCTTCTCTCCAGATGAGCAGCCCCTTTCCTGCCTTCAAAGACAAACGAGCAGAGAGGAGCAGATCTCATCTGTGGCGCTGGATGCGCTCCAGCAGTTTCCAGCCACCCTCCACCTTGATGAATGGCCGGCGTGGTGCAGGAGCCTGGCAGGCCGGCTGCTGGCGTGTTAGAGCCAAATCACGGAAGATGAAGGTGATTCTGCTGCGGCTTTTGTGGGGGCATCGGATGGGGTCAGAATCCTTCCAACACCTGGAGCAACACCGTCGGCGCCACTGGCTGAAGGGGGCGGAAAAGGAAAGAAACAGGCGGGGGACACAGCTAAAGGCGGCCACCGACGGACCAAGCCTGCTGCCACTTTTGACTCGACAGCGGGAGTTTCTAAAGCTGCCACCACTGCAACAGGAAGAGGTCCTGAGCCTCAGGTGACATCCACAGGCCGAGCGCATGGCCCGTCTGCCCTGGGGACACTGTGTCCCCGGAGCGGCCTCACGGGACGGCTCAGGGTCCACCCTGAGGGAGGGAAACGACCTTCACAAACCCCAAAGCTAAACTTTCCTCATCGAAACAGTTATGCATAAGCTACAAAATAATTTTTAAATCATTTAAATAATAAAATAAAAATTCCTACATGCTATTTGAAGGAAGCTTAAGAAATTCAGACTACCTACAGCCAACCGCCTGTAGCCAATCTTTGTTAAAAATTTGGTGTGCCTTCTTCCAGACTTAAAAAAGAAAAAAGCCAAAGTGATAAAATGTAGTTCTGACTATATCCTAATATTTTTTTCATAGTTATTTGACATAGTAAGATAAATGTTTCTATTTGTTTTTTTGAGACAGGGTCTTGCTTTGTAATTCAGGCTGGGCTTGAGTTCACTATGCAGCCCAGGCTGGCCTTGAAGTCACAGAGTGCTCCCCTGAGTGCTAGGATCATAGGCATGCGCCACCATGCCTGGTTGTATGATAATATTTTGAAGGTATATTGAATGGCTTATATTATTCTATAAAGCAGATTCATTTTTAATTCATTAATACTCTCCTACAAAAGAAAGCTTTGAATTTTTCCTATTTACAACACCCTCGGGGTTCACCCACATGGTCACCCTGCATCTCATGGGCATCAACCGCAGGATGCCCGGACGCCCTCCCAACACTGAAACTCATGAAGCCGATACTAAAACCCACCCTGAGTACAACCGTGTGGTGTTTGCAACATACCTGGCGCACAGCCTCTCGTATTCTTCAAATCATGCTTAGATGACTGACAACATCTACGCAAAGGAAATGCTGGGCACACAGTTGTTAGACTGTATTGTTTAGGGAATAACGACCAGGAAACAAGCCTGTCCGTCTTCGTACAGTCGTGACCTTGCTTAAACACGCATACTCCACCTACAACTGGTTGAATCTGTGGGTGGGGAATAGATGCGTGCAGATGGCCAGTGTACTTGGTTCTTTTTTTAGCCAAATAATATTTCATTGTATAGATGTTTTGCATTTTGTTTATCCATTCCCCAATTGCTGGACCCTGTTCTTCTACCTTTTGGCTATTATGAATAATGTTGCACGTCCACGCACACA